>JAMKCH010037344.1:0-190991 GCA_023653785.1 Ophioderma brevispina | reverse complement strand
TTACTGTTTGAACATAGCTAACTCAAACCGACATCCATAAAAATCACAATTCGCGGATTCGGAATTTTAAATAATACACAGTATCATAATTAAAGGTTCTTTCACAAAGTTTTTACATCGACAGGCAAAAACATAGCTATTCAACTCACACCCATGAGAATGAGTTTCAAATTTTTTTTTAATCAATCCAAATATTGATTTTGAAATCTCTGATCCAGCCTTTAATATATAGTCTCAATAATCCCCGTGTATGAAGCCAAATCGCCTTAAAACTGTTTCCCTAACACCTCCCCGCAAATTTCTAAAAAAGATGCGAAATGTTCGACCACGTATATCTGTATATACAACATCCCACCAATGTCCCTAAACACTAATGATCCAATATAATGCATTTTCTACCTATCACCTGTAATGCTTCACACTTTACCGTTAGAATACTAGCTTAAAATCGGTAATCAGACCTCAATTACCCTGTTATGTATTTGTTGGCAGCCAGAAGGTTCTTTGCTATAGTTCTATTACTGCCACCAATGAGACAAGCCAAGGACGGGAACCCTCATAGATAGGAATCAATGGTTCATAGTTATCCATTCCCATGCTTGTCTCTTAAGTAGTCGTACAATAAGACCACATCTTTTCGAACTTAGAAAAAGCGAATTAGGTCCAAAATCGATTAAGAGAGTGAGAACGCGTTGTAAGTAACCCAATTGACTTTGTGGTTAGCTGCACTGTCTAAATGTCTTTCGCAGTTCCCTAGGAGAAGAAAGACCGCGCAATGCGTTATCACTAAGGGCCACAGATGCTGTAAAATCCGAAAACCTGCTGCGGTACTTTAAATCGCACTTTCAAGGGATATAATAAAGCCATGCCTCTGTGGTTGTATCGAGTTTAAGATGTAGGGTTTAGTAGAAAGACCAGCCTGTAGATCCCGTGACAACTAACTCTGGAGACAAAGATTTGAAGGTGTCCCTTGGGGTTTTCCCTGATTCGATGTTGGAAGGTTTTTGACTTGGCTTGCCGCTTCAATGTTCCGGCGATTTTTTGGGGAAGGGCAAACAGTTAACACGGGGTAAAAATTGAGAACTGTCAGCAAACTGAATTAATGTGCATGTTCAAATTACTCGCCTATCATACGGGGAAAAAAAAAAATTTTTTCTAAATGTATAGTTTGTTATAGATCCCGACTTCAATGAGGACCACTATGGCCAAGAATGTCCAAAGGTCAATGCACTTTCAGTCAATGGTCCAATTGCCTCAATTAATCGATTTTAAAGATTAAGTGTCTAATTATATGTTTTTCGTGTATGACAAATTCAATTTTGCAACTGTTAGAGAGTAGGTCAAATGTTAGTCTTCATCACCTTAAAATTGCAAAATGGCGGCTATTGTCAGGTTTCACGGTCAAGACTCACATTTGTACTGTTAAAAGTAAGCCAAATTCCAATTCCAAAGGCCCACTGACCCAGCCTCAAATGGTGTACGACAGATTTGGGTTCAAGTGAATATGAATAGAAAATTAATTTTTGGTGCAAAATCTAGAAAATATTCCGTTCTTTCCTCCCGCAATTCACGAGCTATAAGCAAACCAAAATGGGTCATAAGGACCCCTGGAATCATGCTCATATGGGGTGTACACACAGATAGTTATTTCAAGGTCACCTGGGCAGAGATAGGGTGAAATTTTGTGCAAAATCGTAAGGGGTTATTTTCAGGTTTCAAGGTCAAGACTAACATTTGTACTGTTAGAAGTTGCAAAATTTGAATTTGTCATACACGAAAACATATAATTAAGACACACTGTTACAATCTTAAATCGGTGTTTTATATTACAATTTTGACCTTGACTGAAAGTGCATTGACCTTTGACTTTTTGCCATAGCGTCCTCGTTTGATCTGATCTCTAACAAACTATACATTTTTAGATTCCGTAAAATAAGGCGAGTAATTTTGACATGCTATTAATTCAGTTGCGTACAGTTCTCATTTTTTTCCCCCCGTGTTAACTTTGTTTGCCCCTTCCCCAAAATGCGGGAAAATTGAAGCGACAAGCCCAACTTTCAACATCGATCAGGGACCCCCAAGCCGCCTTCAAATCTTTGTCTCAAGAGTTGGGTCACCGGGAATCTACAGGCTGTTCTTCTACATCTTAGATGTAAAAAATAAATAATAATAAATCAAGTGAAAACGAAAGTAAGACATCCAATGGAATTCTATTCCTCTGTTACGGTGGACCTTTCTTCTATAATCCTGAAGATACCAAGAGGGACATGTAGGTGTTTTATATTCCACAGACTTAAATAGAATTAAACAGTACAGCTCTCATCTTTGCGTATAAAAACCTTAGAGCAAACTAATCTAGTAGACCCTTTGAAGGCGGTCGACTGATTACTACCTCGTACTCTTCCCATTTTTGCTCCCTCAAAATTGAGATTTGATATCAGAAGAAAGTTCAATGTTTCTCATTATTCCGTTGTATTTAGGCCCAGGAAATGGTTTCCTTTGATGATCGTTTGTCATATGGCCAATTTGTACCAAATCTGCTTCTACTATATACAACCCCAACACGGCTTAATTTGGAATCAGAATGGTTTCTGGTGATAGGAATTCAATTTGAGGGAGAAAACAATCATATGGGTCACCCCCTTTAACGAATTATTGATAAGTTTTCACAATTACTGTTTCGGCTATTGCAACGGGCTCATGTCTCGCAGTTAAAAAACTATTATTAACCAGATTTACTATTCCTCCGCCCAGGTTGGCCATTTCGCCTTATTGTTATCACTATTCCGGAAACAAGTCAAAATACCCTTAGGCAAGGGTTTAAAATAAACAAATATAAATGTGTACTTTCTGTGTGTATGGGAGATCCTCGTAACGACCCCTCGTTAAATTGATACCTTATATTTACCGTGATGCATGAGCTACAATTAAATCCCCCATAAATGATATCCAGTAGAAACGCATCCTTAAAATCAAATGCTCTGTTTTTAAAATCAATAAGCGAATGGTAAGAACCTTTTTACAACACACACCAAAATGTAAAACCACTGTCTATTCATCACGGTTCAATTCATAGCTGATTTTCCAAACGAATTTTGAAGTTTTAATTATGGCAAGTATAAAAGGTCATTAGTATTGGTCACAAGGCGTTTACTTCTTAACAACGCGTTGTTTTCAGAAAACAATGTTTTTCTTAGCTACCAATCATAAAGTGAAAAAGCAATGACGCAACGCGTTGTTTACCTACTGTCTGACAGCAAACGCATTGTTTTCCAACTAGCAACGCGTTGATTTTCCACTTTCTTTCTGATTGGCTAGCTAAGTAATGCCTTGTTTTCTGCCAGTAACCGTTGTTTTCTGTAAGCAACGCGTTGTTTTCTGAAAGCATCGCGTTGTTAAGAAAACACGCGTTGTGTCCCATACGTTATGACATGGTAAAGCTTGCCTAATTGGATACTATTGGAATATACCATAGCATACCCCATGAATTGGGCGAGCCGATAGTAACAACTTCAACCCTGATTTCAATACGGGTTATAAAACTAAGTTAATCATTTCGGAAGAAATCGTAAGCAAAAATCACTGACCCAACTCTTGTGTGGACACATTCTTCACACCTTCGTTATGCTGATTCGGACTGTTACCATGCAAATGAAAGAAGATGTTAAAAATACATTCCTTTTTTTATTAAGCGACTATATAATTATCTGATAGATCCCAAAAGGTAATAGTCCTTGACGACTCGTGGTTTTTCTCTTCGCTAGTGGGAAACTTCTTTCCAGTTTCTTTTAACACACGATGATGGCACAAATTGATCATAAAATTCCTTTACAAAGGAAAGTGCGAGTCAAGGGGGAACTAGCAACATAGTAAAGGTATGGGAAGGGATTATACAATGACCTTTTGTGGGAGTTTTTGGCAAGTTGACTTATTTGCTTTTTTGGACACACTATAGCCAAGGTATACATGAACGTAAATACTTAACACAGAGTCAATAGATGGTTCATATCCCTCTATTACATTTACGGATTTGTAAAGAAAAATTCGACCAATCCAAATACAACATAATACACTTTCTTAGGAAAGAATCACGCTATAACTTTATGCCCACAATGTTGACCACTGCAGACACACACACAGCAGAATAAAAGAAGCATTACAGATATTTTGCATGCCGGAACGGACGTAATGTATGTTATAGGATTCGGCACACTTACCAACGTGATCACACACCTTGTTTTAATAATTATTTTAAAGCCCTTAAAAAATGTAAGCTCCCACTTTCAGTCAACATTGTCACCGACTTCATATCATTTTTCTTAATTTACCTCTGCCCCACAAAGACTTAAATTTGTCTAAATTGTAAATGTCCAACCCACGCCATTGCACTATTTTCAATTCATATACAACTTATAACATTCGTTACTTCATGACATATTAAATATCATTCCACCGTATTTACCCGTAAATACACATTTTATAAAAAAAGTGTGCACATAGGGTAAAATGTTCAGCACACACAGGGGAAATGCACTAGTACTACTAACATGAAATCGTCGGGTCTGTCCAACTATGCGTTTTGAACCCCCTTTACACTATGGACTGATGTTTTGCATGCAGGTAGAAAACCACAGCCTGAGGTTATTATCACGGTTTCAAGGTGACCCAAAAACATCAAAAGTCCATCTATAGATTATTGGATAAAAATCCGATCAAACCGCAAAAAAACTAAATAAAGGTGACTGCTCCAATCAAATCAGCATTTCAGTTTTCCTAAAAATCTAAGCCTCATTATTAAATGTGGCTGATCCAATCAATCCTGCCACTAATGTTTCCTCGAGCCTCACTTATAATACTAAAAGCAATTAAAATCAATCCAAACCAAACCTTGGATAGTGAAGATTTTTGAAACGTTTTTATTCATACATCAAATGAAAACATGCTTACATGGCATTTCGTGATCCACACATCAATAGTCCCATTGATTTTAACCTAAAAAATTAATAATTACTTAAAGAAAGATAAGTTTTTTATGCATAACGTGACTCAACATTACCAAAAGCAATATATCCTCTTACTAATACCTTAACATACCAATTACAATGGATTTCCTCTTGACCCGCCTTTCCTTTTTAAAGGAATTTTTATTTATTTTTATTGATAATCGCCCACGACTTGCACTGTGGGCCAACCGTTTAAGCATCCGTTCATTCAATGCACTCATGGCTCAACAATTACACATAGCGATATATCATCTCAAACTAATACCTTCACATACCCATTACATGGATATTTCCTTCCTCTTAGGATCCGGCCTTTCCTTTTTACAGAATTTTTATTTTATTCTTATGATTCGCCCCACGACTTGCTACATGTGGTGCCCAACGTTTTTAAAGCACCGTTTCATTCAATGCACGCATAACGATTTAAAGACTTTGTTTAACCAGCAAATCACTGAAAATTTCTCGGAACCTCGCGATATTGCCCTGTATTTCTACTCTTTTGAACACAATATCTTTTTTTAAATGTACGTTCAGGTTTTCGCTGGGCGTATCTTATTGAACTATCATATACATGAAAATTGGCACAACATTGTCCATAACCTATCACACATGTAGATTTTATAGATGATAATTCGGCACGAATTTTTTCTGCAACCTGCTATTTGAAAAGTAAAGTCAAAACCAAGCGAACAGAGCGGGTAGCCCGCAGGCTACCCCCCGCCCAAAAAAAACTTAATCATGTCAAATCGCGTACTCTTATCAACGACATGATTGCTTCTCTAATCAAATGCCTTAGAGAGCTGTTGCTAATGTTCCATTATATTTTGATTCTCGGACAAGGTCGATGGTCTAGGATAAATCAAAGAATATCTCTTCTCTTAAGGGAGTTCCAAAGTGAAGTAGAAATGCAATTAGGTTTTAAAACAGCAATTTACGTACATTCTTGTTCTAATGGGCGATTGTGAGGCGAATATTCGCACACCATGATTTTGATTTTTGAATATTTGAAAACAAATTAACAATTTCATGTTTTCAAATCAAACATTTATTTTATTTTAGATTAAACCTATCAGGTTGGAATTTTAAAACACCTTATAGAAAAGCCAAATAATCAAAGTGGGGAGCATAATGTTATGTACCACTACATTCTGTAAACGGTAAAGGAGGGCTTACTTATTTTAAGTTAGTCGAACGTTTCAAAATCCTCAACACATAGTGTTGTTTTCCGCACCCGCGAATTCATGCGCGAGTATATCTCTGTTTCTGATTCAGGTACACGTTCCAGAATACTGTATTTTGCTGATAGGCTGAACAAATCTTTATTGCCACTATAATCTTGAAAGGGTGATTTAATTCATATGCCGTCCATAGAGTCAATAAGTTATTTCGTTCCTGCGTATTAGAAACTATTCACTTAAAGTCGCCCGCCCTCTGTTCACCCTCGCTGGGTCGGTCCTAACGAACTGTGTGTCCTTGTAGCGATTTCCCTATAAGCCATCTCCTTTTAACATACTAAAGTGTTCTCACATGTTCTGTACCCTTTTATCCTAACGATAATAACGCTGTCACGTTTTATTGTGACTAGACTCGATCATTAATTAGCGAAACTCTTTCCTAATCTTTTAGAATATCTAAAAGGTTGAAGAAATTCTACCTTTCGATTGTCATTGATTATAGTCCCTGAATGTTCTCGATCGTGTTTGTTAGCGTGTCCATTAAACTCTTGGGATGTATCGAGCAGATAAAGCTTCCATTGCTTTTACGTATTAACCTACATGTGACAATTGGAATGCATTTTCTGCCAACATCTCCGTGTCGAATGTCATGATATCTGATTTTCTAGCTAAGAACGAATAGTTAAAGACGACGATATACTATATTTTACTACTGTGTGAACTAGCTCTCATTTATTTGAAGGTATTGAAAGAACCACAAAGGGGTACCGTTTTTCTCTCGCCTTTATACAAATCCGTGATAAGAAGTATCAACTGTCAATAATCCATCTTCAGAAATAACTTAAAATTTCATAACATAAAAATCGGGTGCATTTATTTGTTGGTTGCGTTCCTAAGCATTCCTGTATCAAGTGTTGGATCACAAAACATACCAAATTTATATATTTTTTTCTATGAAATAATCACTTTGACTTAGATTCCACGGACGTTTCTGTAGATGTAGACTACATGATGTATTCTAAATAATGGGCACACTTGCATTTTAACAAGGACCAAAACAATGTGACGTTTGCGGAGGAAAACGTTTTCACTTGTCTATTCCAGGCGGTGAAGGTCATTAATCTTAGCAATTCGGTCAACGGCGAACACTTCTTGACAGGCAACACAATTTGTTGAAGCGCCATGCGCATTATCAATTAAGCTGCTTAAGAGAGCGCGTGGCTCTTCAATCAGCATTTACACACTCCACTCGAGTACGATCTTCACACGCTTTTCGGCAAAGTCTCTGGCGTTTGGTAACGCCATGCTTCATGTTTGCTCGTGCATTGATTGTAATGTAAACAATAACATACACATCTTCCCAATTTATCTTTGACTTTTCTGATTTTGAGCATTCACAAAATTGTGGAGATGGTGCTTTTGGACTATTTAATATCAAGTTCATCGGATTTAGATAAGTTTGTCAGCATATTTATAATATTTTTAGAATATTTGAGGTATGGAAACAAATCATTGTATCTGGTGATCATTCAATCTTCATTGCCAGTGTTGGAGATAGATGTGTGGTTGTAGTTTTTGTTGAATGTTGAGTCCTCTGGTGTTCAATTGAGTCCGAGTCCAGCAGGTCTGAGTCTGCGCCGAACCGAGTCATGGCATGGGGCCCCGAGGTTCGAGTCCTGGGACCCGAGTCCGAGTCCACCGAGCATGAAGTCCAGTCTGAGTGACTCGGACTCGCCAATTTAGTCGCGGACGAGTCCTTCTGTTTCTAAACTCCACATCGTATGCTTCACGCCCGCGTCACGCGTCAAATCTGCAACCACGTCAAATCCGTCACCGTCAATTCTGCAACCGATTGCATCAAAATCGTGTCATACAGGCTTAGAAGAAAACACTGAGCGGAATGTTCCAGACACCCAGATGTCATGTTCACACAAGGAAACGTAAGACCGAAAACATTACAGTGGTGGCTGTATCTACACAGGACACCAGATCCGCATCAATGTATATGTGGTACTTCCAAGATCCGATGTTGTGAACGTGCGTTGGACTGTCCTTTGGGGCACGATGCACATTTTCATGCGGCTTGCCATTACGCATGATTGTTGCGACAACTCAAATCTATCGCGTAGTGCGTGCACGTCAGTGCGTAATGGAATCACGCATTATATTATGCGGGACCTGTGTGATGCAATAGAAACCACGATAGTAGGCGTTTTTCCTATCCGCACTCCCTATATTTCGATCTCAAGTTTGAGGGTGACGTCACATTGCGCGTTAGGTTTGCACCCTATAAACGCACGCGCTGGCCTTTCCAATTGCAACACGCACTGAATAAAGGCCCCCCGCACAAACGAAATGCTAAAGCGAATGCAAGAGTCACGTCATTATGTATACGTGTGCAACCGCTCAATGACATCAAGACCGAACCGAGTATACGCTGTGGGCTTGTGCATTGTGCAGTAACACGATACTCCTAGGTATGTAATACACCATTATTCATCATGCAACGCCACTGGCCACATTGATCCGCCCGTGTAGATAGCCCTCCCCCCCAGTAATTAATGTGTTGAAGCATATAGGACATTTTTGACAGAAAACAGATCATGGGTAATATTGTATACTAACTTTGAACTAGTAAGTAGCCTATGTTTAGCAATCACGACAATCACAATACGTATCATCAAAATCATCATGCAATGCAATCCTAGCCCAGCTTAATTGCTTCAAATACAAAATCGCACCTACCGGCTCGGGCTCGGCATGGGTGACGCATCTAAATATACTAGTCATCTCTGTAACAAACAGCACTACGCTACTTATACTCTTCCCATGCAAACAACTGCTTGTGGTCTACTGACGTAAGAGATGAAGGCAACGGCAAATTTAAACAAATCCCAAATATTCAATTTCAAGTGCTTTTTTCTCAAAATTTCTTCATCCAACATCGTTTGTTGGATGAGAACCGTTGCTCAAAATATCGTTTTCTAGCTATATGCCAAAATGTGTAGAGGTTCTGTTTTGGTAATTAAATGTAATTGGCATGGCCAAGTGAGTCGATTTTAGCTGATATGTCGCCATGGTTCCTAGACTTATATTTTCGCAGACCTGCTAATCCCAACTTCATTACGAAACATTAATGACGTCGCCGCCTGTTCCTATGTCCACATGAACAAGGGAGATATTTTAGCGACCACCCCCACTATAATTTGTGAAGCGCTCAGAGACAACATCCTTAACCATTAAACCATTAAAATTGCGCGCTAATTAAAATAGTCACCTAGAATAAGACAGCTACATAAAATGCTCATTCCAAAGTTTAATGAATCGTATTTTTCGTTTTGATGCAGTAAGATTGTATGTGTACCGTGTGTCCCAAAAAACGCAACAATTTAGTGTCAGCCGCAATAAGTTTTGAAAAAGCACGTGCTTACTTGTTCTTTTTCGAATGTGTTCCTGAAAAGTCATAGTGGATAGAAGTCAATAGTTTTTTTAAATTGCCCCCAACATCAAGTAACCCACAGGACCCTTTTCAAAAATGTGGAGCTGGTATCCACCAGAGTGCACTGAAGAACAGAATGGCAAATACAATATTGATTGCAATCACATGTAATTGCCCAAATTGCTGCGAACACTTATTATTTAACCAAACTACTGCATACATATTTTATTTCAACTGATAGATTATTATACATTACTTTATTTGGTGATAAAATAACCTTCAAGACGATATACATAAAATTATGACTAATTCAGAGACAAATTCCAGGGTTCCATAAAATGATAATCTGTTTGGGCTGCACTTTCCTGTTACATTCTGAACTTTTTTTAAATTAAAATATATGTTTTCACCACAACACTCAATAACAATATCATATATTCATCTGTTATTCATTTGGATTAAAATAACTCTTGTGTGTCCATCACAAAATTTTATCATTGATTAGCTCTAATCCAATTCTGTCTAATTTGGACAATACGAGTCGTTGTTGAAGCAAAATGTTCCTAATGATCTTATAATGGTGTTTAAATGCATGTTATTAGCTTTATTGCCAATTGAAACATTCTATGCTAATATTTGTTGCAGTACATTATGTTTTTAAAAGCGGAAATGTAATTGGACGTAGATATTCATATTGGTGGTTCTGGAGGCAAACTGTACAGGGCCGTATTTGTAGTTAGTTAATAGCGCCTCATTTGGTAAAATGGGTCCTGCAGGATACTTTGATTTCTGGGATCATATCCTTAAAAATATTGACTCTATCTTTATGAACTTTTCAGAGACAATTTGCTAACAGTCCTATCTTGACTTACAACAAAGACCAGGTGGATGAGAAGTGCAAATATTTTTTGTTCAAAACTATGGCTCCTGGCACCAGTGTTGCGTTTGGTTTTTTGGGTTTGTTTTTTTTGTGGGGGGGGGGGACACTGTAGTCTGAATTGCCATTGGGATAGTGCTTTACAAAAAATAGTTTTATACTTGAAGGAATTTGATTTGAGTTTAGCTATTTCACACAGTAATTAATATGTAATGAACAAGCATCACATATGCAAAAACACGATTTGTTTGAAAAATTAAGGTCTCCTTCCTCGTACATCCAGAGTCCTTTTAATGAAAATTTCTGCAGTACACTCGAAAAATTGCGCCTTTGACATTTTTTAAGACTGTACCATTTACTATACATAGCAAGGTAGAGGACACACATTTTTGAACTGGCTCCACTTCTAGTTCGTCAAAAATAGTTAGGGCTGATAGGACATTTTAGGTAGTGTGTTGTTTGTTCAGTATCATTATTATTCAAGGCTTTAGATTTAATGATATTTCCGGCGGCGCCATCTGGATTTGTTCAATATGGCGCTTTATCTAAATCGCCAACCCCTCCAAAAAAAAAAAAAAAGAAAACAGATGAATCAATTCATGATTCTAATCTTTTTAGATTAAAAATTAATAATTCAGGTGGCGGATATTGGATTGGTGGGTGTCTCCAGATGCGCCCTGTCTTGCAATTGGCGCCTCACAGAATAAAAAACAATTAATTGTTTATAGGCCACATATGGGGCCACATTTGATGCTTTTTAAAGAAACGGAACCAAAATATCCCTATCGCCCTGACTAACATGTAATACATGGTAATACAATGTTAAACTTAATTTTAACGTCGTAAATAGCCCAAAAGGACAATTATTTCTTGATATCATCACCTCTGCCTTGATACATTAAGGAAGGACAGCATATCTTGGAACATGATATCTTTTGTAAATTTACGTTTAAAAGAAATTTTTGTACCTAGAATCAAACATTTTAATTTTAACTCACCTTCTAAAATAGTGAGTAATGGTTCTTAAATTGATTGAAAATATGTGAATAACTGGTATGCATTTCTGGCAAGATTAGATGCATAATAGCACAATAATGACGAACGACTTAGAGGAAATCATTACATCAAGAAAGAAAATGATGATGAAGAGGGCTATAATATAAAGAAACAACAATACATAGGAAAGCAAAAGAAATCGAGCAAAGAATTAATAGACTTATAACTTGAATACCCTACCCTACCTTATATTTTTACTCTCCCCCGAAAAACAAAATCCCGGGAATCAAGCGAAAAAACTTCAGGGTAGCTGCCTTTTAGGAGCTTTGAAAAGATTGAAACAAATCACATATAAAACACGTCTCGGGAAAAAACAATAAGGCAAGATTACTTGAAGTGATAGCACTGATCAAGTTGTCGAGAATCCTGCGACTTAAGTCACATAATAAAACGCTTCGCAAATCAGAGTTACTTTGATTTGAGCATATTATGTGCCATTAACGACGTGAGTTAACCGTAACAGGATTAGAGTTGTCCTTTGTAATAATATTCCAAATACAATCATGGGTGATAGTGATTAAGGGCGGAAACCGAAAAATAATCTTGACGAAGTGCTTTATGTGTTTTTTTTCGGTTTTTTTGCGGTTCTATGTTTCAATACGGCTTAGCCTTAGGTGTTACGAACAATCGATCTGTGACTTATAAACGTACACTGAGATGATGGAAGAAAATTCATAATGATGTTTTGTGGTTAACTCCATTAAATCAGGAGAAAGGAAGATCAATGGTGATGTATTACTTAAGAGAGACACGAGGGGATTTTTTTCGAAGATATAAGTTTTTTTAATTTGCATTTGCTTGGTTGTAGAACACCTACCGAGGAAAAAATGGAAGGTGCATTGGAAAAAGAAATAGAAAACTAGACAAACATATTTTCAAGAACCTTAGGAAGCACGCTTGAATATTTTTTTTCTAATTTAAACATGAAGACAGTGTTTTGAGCTCATTCGCTTCAGTTGTGATTTGATAAGTTGGTAGCACTTCGAATGTAAAATAAAACAGTTTCATAAAATACGTCGCACATTCTGGAAATGTCCTCGTGTCTATTTAAATCGGCCCTAAATGCGTACTTACTTTTCTATGGCTCCTCCTTCTTTCTGAATTTCGCTACCCATGTATACCTGTACACCTCCTTCTTCTTCCTGTCTTTTTCGTTCGTCGCTGTATGTCCATCTCTATGTTTTTATGTACGGCTGTGTTCCTCTCTGCCATTTTGTTTTTTGTCTATATCTGTTAAGGTCTGACTTTCTCTTCCTGTGTCTGTCTGATAACGCTGTAGCTGTATTTTATTTTTAAATAAGAATAAGTAATATAATCAAATACTGGTATTGACATATTTCCTTCGGATATATTTTGGACACCATAAATTTTCCAAAAGGTAATTATGAAAATACTATATGTTCCTGTACTCTTCTGAATGATCAGAAACTCATGACTCTATCGATTAGGTAGTTAAGAACACAATTGCTAAGATTTCAATGGTTGTAGTTGCTTCCCCGTCGATTTACAACGCATTAGTGTTTTTCATTTTGTTTATAGTGTAAATGGTTTTAACATTTCAGTTCTTAAAATGCCCATACAGCGATGCCTTAAATGTCAAAGAAATAGTAATACTGGTAAATCATTGTCAGAGATCGTATACAGTCGATAGGTAAATGTATTGCCAGTTTTTTTCTCCGGTTTTGCAGCGGCGGCGAAACCGGGGATCATGGGCCCCCTCAACTATTGAAAGTAGAGGGGCCTGCTCCTCCAGCCCCCACTTTCAAAATTCATTATCATAGCTGCACAAGAAAACGACAGCTAAATATTGAAAATTGCTCTCGTTTATGCCAAGTGACCCCTCCACTTTGAAAATTGTTCCACCGCCGCTGCGGTTTTTGTCGTTATTATATAACAGTTAAATTGATTTTCAAAATTGAACTTTTTGTTTCCACACCGAAACTCAACCTAGTTAATATCGTACATATAACGTATACATCAAGGAAATAGGCGCTTATAATGCGATGCTTCAGACGCAGAGCTTCATAGGTATACTTGTAAGCTCTAAAGGCCGATACCGGCGAACGTTAACAAATGAATCACAAAACTTCCAAGAAACAGCCCAAGGCTGTATTCCAAAAACGTATTTAAAGCTTGTTTAGTTAAACAAACGTTTATCTCTTAAGTAATGAGGTAGATAAGGGTTAATATTTTAAACTACGGTAAAAAAGCAGGCATCAAATTTGCCATCCATATTACTAAAATATTATACCACAATAATTATGGTTCTGCACTAATATATTATTTGTGTGTTGTTGTATCTATTTACATGTTTATTTCTTACCGTTTCTATTCCCTTAACAGCAATTTCTTTTCGGTGTTCAGGGAAGTTTAAATGAGTATAGAGTAACATTTGTAATCTTCATTCAGTTTTCTATACAATTTCGTAAATCTGAAGTATGTTTCTTTAACCGTATACATCATATGACGTTGACCCTTTTAAAGGTCAAAGCATACTTTGGGACGCCTACATTCTATTATTGTGAATGAAACAAAAACACGTGCCCCTGATCTCGCGGGACCGAAATATGGAATGGTACAATCGGTTCATCATTTTGTTTATGCTTTTGATACTTGTGACGGTTGGAGTATATACATTTGTGTGATTCTATTGACTTTTTCCCTTACTCAAACATTGATGGAACTATGCATTTCACACACCTTTTGAGGTTCATTCACGCAACCTAGAGCAGTGCATTGTTGGAAATTGTAAAAATATCAATGACGCACCTTCTCGATTCCAAGGCCGAACAGTCCGGTTTTCAGCAAATATCATTGTGATCAAACATACAGTAACTGCTGACTCAGAGGTTTTCCGAGGATGGCGTCCTTAATTTTCTAACAAATCGGTTTTTTTCATATATTATAATCCTTTCCCACATACTAATTACTATGTAAAAATATCTAAATTTAAACCGACGTCCTCCATATTAAAAATCATTACTTTGTATTAAAATTCCGGATTCGGAATTTTAATAATACACAGTATCATATGGTGCTGTAATAGTCTTCACATGAAGGTTTATAAAACAGAAACGAGAAATGCTATTCACCTCACACATGAGAATTGAGCTTTATAGGTGACTATCTTTAATTATAGTTAACTATATGAAATTAATACAAAAATAGTTATTTTGAAATCTCTGAATCCGCCTTTAATATATAATTCTCAATATCCGCTATCCGACTTGTATGAAGTTTGGTCAGTGAGATGTGAGCCAAATCGGCTTAAACCTGTTTACTTCCCATGCAAATATCTAAAAAAAGATGTCGAAATGTTACGACCAAAGTATTTACATACCAAACAATGTCCAGAAAACCACAATAATCAAAGACATGCATTTTAATTACTATCACCTGTAATGCTATCACAACTTTACCATAGAAATACTAGCTTAAAATCATTATCAGACCTCAAGTACCTGTTGTAGTCTGTTGGTAACCAGAAGGTTCTTTGCTATAGGTTCTGTTAACTGCAACTGCCTGAGGATGGGAAATCTCGCAGATAGGAATCAATGGTTCATAGTAATCCATTCCCATGCTTGTCTCTTAAGTAGTCGAAGCAAATAAGACCATATCTTTCGAACTTAGAAAAAGCGAATTAGGTCCAAAATCGATTAAGCGAGTGAGAAAGCGTTGTAAGTAACCACAATTGAATTTTGGTAGCTGCACTGTCTAAATGTCTTCGCAGTTCTCTAGAGAAGAAAGACCCCGCAATGCGTTATCCCTAAGGGCCACAGATGCTGTAAAATCCGAAAACCTGCTGCGGTACTTTAAGCGCACTTTCAAGGGATGATAATAAAGCCATGCCTCTGTGGGTGTATCGAGTTCAAGATGTAGGAGTCATAGATGTAAAAAATAAATATATAATAAATCAATGAAAAAGAAAAGTAAGACATCCAATGGAATTATATTCTCCTGTTACGGTGGGACATTTCTTCTATAATCCTGATGACCAAGAGGGACATTGTAGGTGTTTTATATTCAAAGAACTTAAAATAGCATTAAACAGTACAGCTCTCATCTTTGCGTATAAACACCTTAAAGCAACCTAATCTGTATTACCTTTGAAGGCGGGCCGACCGATTAATAACCTCGTACTCCCATTTTGCTCCATCAAAAATTGAGATTTTGATATCAGAAGAAAGTTCACATTTTCTCATTACACCGTTGATATTTAAGGCCCAGGAAATGTTTCCTTTTGATACATTGTCCTATGGGCCAAGTTAGTACACAAAGTTGCTTTCTACTCTCAAAAACGGCTGATTGGATTTAACTCAAAATTTGTAATCAAATGTTTCTGGTGATATGATTTAATGTGAGGTAGAAAACAGCATATTGGTCACCCACCTTTAAATCGAAATTATTGAGAATTTTCACACTAACGTGTTTCGGTATTGCAAAGGTTCATGTCTCGTAAGTTTAACTATTATTACCAAGATTTTCTATTCCGCAAGTTGGCCATTCTAAATTGGTTCACTATTCCGGAAACAGAGTCAAAATACTCCTTAAAGTTATACAAGGGTTTAAACACATAAAAATATGTACTTTATGTGTGTATAGGAGAGCCTCATAACGACCGAGGAGTTTATTGCCTTGATATTTAGCGCAATGCAACTACATGAAAATCCCATAGATTATATCAAAAAAAGCACATCTTAAAATTAGAATGGATCTGTTTTAAATTCCAATAAAACACACACCAGAAGACTAGTGTAAACTACACCGTCTATATCATACGATTCAACTCATAGCTGATTTTCCCCAAGGAATTTAATGGCAAGTTTAAAAGGTATTGGACACAAAGATGAGAGCTGACACAAACGCTGCGGTTTTCATTAGCAACGCGTTGATTTTTCACTTTTCTGATTGGTTAGCTAAGTAATGGGTTGTTTTCTGAAAGCATCGCGTTGTTAAGAAAGCAACGCGTTGTGACCAATACGTTATGACATTGTTAGCTTGCCATATTGGATACTATTGGAATTATACGCATAGCATACCCCTGAATTAGGCGGGCCGATATTAACAACTTCAACCCTGGATAACGGTTATAAAACTAAGTTAATCATTTCGGAAGCAATCGCAAGAATCACTGACCCAACACTTGTTTGGACACATTTGAACACATTTGTTATGCTGATTCGGACTGTTACCATGCAAATGAAAGAAAGATTTTAAAAGTACATTCTTTTTTTATTGAGCGGCTATATAATTATCTGTAGATCTCAGAGGTTAATAGTCCTTGACTGACTCGTGGTTTTCTTCGCTAGTGGGAAATCTTTCAGTTTCTTTTAGCACACGATGAATGGCAAAAATTGATTAAAAAATTAATCATTACCAACGACTCTTACAACGACAGGATTTCTTCTCTAATCAAAAATGCCATTAGAGATTTAATGGTTCCATTAATAATTTTGAGTCTCGGACCAAGGTCGATGGTCCTAGATGAATCAAAGAATCGTTTCTCTTAGGGAGTTCCAAAGTGAAGGTAGAAATGCATAAGAGATGAATTCAAATACTCAACTGGCGGGCGTTTCGGTGCTGCCCGGTTCCGCGCGGTTTTTAAATTAATCATTGAGTTGCTGAATAATTAACGGAATTACCCCTTAAAAAGCCGGGGGGCGCAATCCGTTCCACCCCTGACATTTTTGTTGTATCTCACCTGTTCGTTATTCTTTCACACCGAAACTGCACGACTTTTTTCTTTGAAGCCTTGCGCTCGATTTAAGACATTTTGAACAAAATCGGACTACGGTTATGACGCGTCGTGCGTTATCGCGCACTGCGTGCGATGAAAAGATATTTCCCATTGAAATAGACAGAACAGCAGGAAATCCAGTTTTTGTGCTGAGGATGACGGGAGTTACACTATGTTTGATCTTATTGTTTTGATATTTGTAGTACGATCATGTGTGTGCATACTTGACAAAAATCATGGCAAAAAATCTCAAATTTGCTTGAAAAAATGGCGAAAAAACCATGAAATTTTGCAGATGGAATTTTGAGATTTTCGGCATTTTTGGATGACGTCATGTTTTACGTCCACTGTGACGTCATACAAGTTTGTTTGTACCTTTTTTTGGTGTCAAGGATCTCGGGAGGATCATAAGCCTATCCATTGTACCACACATATGATCGTTCATCAATCCGTTTCCGGATATAAGGGGGGGGCGAATCCGCCCCCCCCCCCCCCCCCCTCGGCGGTGCGATGGGTCCAAAAAGCCCCGGCTCTTTTAGGGTTAAAGGATTAAGGAGATTTTTTTTTTTTTTTTCTTTTTTTAAGCGGTATTAAATGAACCGCCTGGAACGGGGAAGAACCGGAAATGCCCGCGGTTGAGTATTGATTTGGTCACTAAGGTTAACAGTATGTACGCTAATTACCCGTTCTGTGGGTGATTGTGAGCGAATTTCTCCACCATGATAGTAGATTTTTGCAAAACTAAAACAAAAACAAAACAAGAAGAGAACGAAAACCAAATACATTATATAAATTCACATACATGACTTTTTGAAATATTTGAAAACAATTAAGAATTTAATGTTTTATCAAACATCATTTAGTTTAGTTAAAAAACTCTTAAGGTTGGAAATTAAACAGCTTATAGAAGGCCAGATAATCAAAAGTGGGGAACATAATGCTATGTACCACTACATTCTGTAAACGGTAAAGGAGCAGGGCTAACTTATTTTAGTCGAACTTTGAAATCATAACAAACAACATCGTTGTGTGTTTCCGCAACGCGAATCATGCGCGAGTAATATGTTTTGATTCAGTTACACGTTCCAGAAATACCTGATTTGACTGATAGGCTGAACAAATCTTTATTGCCACTATATATTGAAAGGGTTGGTAATTTCATATGCCGTCAATATAGTCAATGTTTATTCGTTCCTGCGTATTAGAAAATACTTCAACTTAAAAGTCGCCTCTGTCACCTCGCCGTATGTCCTAAACGACTGTGTTCCTTGTAGCATTTCCTATAAGCCCATTGATCCTTTTAACAGGACTAAAGTGTTTCTCACATGTTCTGTAAATTTTATTCCTCACGATAAAACGCTGTTTCACGTTTTATTGTGACTAGACTCGATCATTAATTAGTGAAACTCTTTCCTAATTTTAGAATATCTAAAAGGTTGTAATAAATTCTACCTTTCGATGTCATAATTATAGTCCCTGCAATGTTCTCGATCGTGTTTGTTAGCGTGTCCATTAAACTCTTGGGATGTATCGAGCAGATAAAGCTTCCATTGCTTTTACGTATTAACCTACATGTGACAAGTTGGAATGCAATTTTCTGCCAACAGCTCCGTGATGCGATGTCAATGATATCCTGAGTTTTCTAGCTAAGAACGAATATTTAAAGACGACAAAGATACTAGATTTCACTACTGTGTGGACTAGCTCACATTTATTTGAAGGTATTGAAAGAACAACAAAAGGGGTACACAAAATTGATATTTGCCCAAGGCCATTTTTCTTGTACGCTTGTATGCAAATCAATGATAAGAATTGTATCAATTTGCTATTTATTTAAAACAATGGTTGAGGTATAACGACTTTTGACACAAGCCCTAAAATTCAAACTGTAATGGAATGTGTACACAATTATCACAAAATAAAGACCCCCAAAAAAGTAACGCAGCATGTCTGTACCCCCATAAGTTACAAACCATTGGTCTATGCACAAAAACATAAAATGATATCAATAGTCTGTTTTGTTCTGCAAATTTTGACACCTTTCTTGTTCCATTGTGATCAATATCGCCAACACAATGTTCATTTTACGAAAATGTGTCACATTTTCAAAGTTGCAACTGAAGACATTATTACAAGGTTACAATACACAAACATGCATTAAGTGACACACACTTCACGGCAAGAATGCGGTCTTTCACTGAATGGCAATCAATATGGCTATACCTTTTATTGCAACTTTTAAAAAGGGAGAGTTTTTCTTATAATGGGTATTGTGTTGGCAATATTGATCGCAATGGGACAAGAAGGGTATCAAAATTTACGGAAGAAAACGAACTATTGATATAATATTATGTTTTCGTGCAAAGACCAATGGTGTGTAACCTATGGGGGTATTTAGACATGCTGCGTTACTTTTTTGGGGGTCTTTAGTTCTCTAGGAAGGGAATGCAATTTTAAAATTGAAGTTTGTGATGACAATTGGATGTAGACTTAAAAAGTGAGTATATGTAAGCTTGGCCATCGTACATTTTAGGGACAAAACTACTTGAGTGAGTGTATAGAAGCTATATTCGCCATCGTAAATTACTACTATTTGTTCAAATATGTTGTTAATAATTTAATTTAAGGAAATTGGAATTGAAGAACCACCGCTGTATCGTCGGCCTCGTCCCCACAGCTCTCTTCATTAAACTTCAGATTTTGGTATAATTCAAATCTTTCTCATAACAACTTACACATTCACAGTTTTAGTCAGACTGAATGATTCACCTTCAAAATATATTTTTAGTGGTTATCCACTTCCTATTTATCTTACACACAGTATGCGGCTTATGTACTCCACAAAACGACAAATCCTGTTCTCTCAGTGGCCATTAAAGTAATTCAGTGGTATAAAATAATATTTAGATACAATAAAATACACATCTCATGCAGTCATTTTCTAATATTTGAAATTATTCTGAAGTGTGGGTTTTGTACTGACAATTTCTAGGCAAACCAGTAAAATCCTAAATTAGGAAGTTTGTAAGCTAAGCAGGATGTGGATAACCACTTAAAATATTTTTAAAGGCCGACGATACTGCGGTGGTTCTTCAATAAGAACTTCCTTCAAATAAAATAGTAGTACTTTACGATGGCGTATAGCTTCAATATACTCACTTTTAAGGATACCTTTTGGTAGTTTCGGGACAACTATGTAATCGATGTTGTTGTTGTTGTTTGCGTCGTCATCGTCGTTGTTTTGCTGTTGTTGTTATTGTTGTATCAAAAGGAATCGCATGTCTAAACCTTCACTTCCTTTTGAACGTTTACAAAGAACGTTACAGAGTGCAAATATTTGGAGATTAGTTTAAACTCTAGCGTGGGACCATATTGGGAATTTCAAAATGCATTAAAAGCTAGTTTTGTGATTTGGAGATATGACTGAAAATACGAAAACGAGAAAAATGTTTATACTTTACAGAACATAAAAAATCAAGTGCATTTATGTTTCAGTTCCCAGGGCATTTCCTGCATAAGGTGTTGGATCACAAACATAGCCAAATTTTATATTTTTATCACGTGAAATGAATCACTTTGAGCTTGACTCTTGGAAGTTTCTGTAGATGTACACCACATGATGTATTCTAAATAATTGGCACACTTACAATGTGAGCAAAGTATCATCGCCCTTACTTTTTAACCAGGAAGAAACTATGTAACGTTTGAGGAAGAAAACGTTTTCACTTGTCAATGTCCAAAATGGGATGCCCCCATTTATGCTTCCGCCACCATTTTGTGTAATGGATTATAGTTTCAGCAAATGGCCCTCCTGGGCTTGATTCGAACCGGTGACCCTTCTGACACCGAAAGAATAATTTCTTAAGAAAAGGGTCTTATTTGACAAATTAAAATTAGCCATGTAAATTTATTTTTGATCCCTCAATAATACACGGGCCTTTTGTTTTCAAATTGAAAAATTTAGTCTACTAGCTTAATTGAGATTATATCATGATAGGAAAGTGTCAACTTTCAGCTTTCATTTGTTTTTTGTTTGAGGTAAATAGGACATTCCGTTCAAAATTTATGCTCGATTTAATCAAGCAAGTCTCGCACGTTCGATGCCTTTTTGTATACATTTGTATGTAAAAAGTGCTCACCCTGTGATTTTTAAGCAAATATAATTTATTATTTTTATGATCACATATTACAAGCTTTTCAACATTAATTTGTTAAAACATTAAATAAATTCATGATGCATCAAACCAACTCGAAATTTTATAGTTAATAATTGATATTTTAAAATAAATGAACAGTGTATTCCACGTTGTTTTTATTATTTTCGATTACGTTTCGCTCCATATCTCAAATGGTGAAAATCGGGATTTTATGAAACGGGAACGAACGTAACTCAAAAACGAAAGGTCGTATCAACATGAAATTTGGCACAGTATCCAAAGCATACAAGGCCTGTGAAACCCATGGTGCCGGAAATTTTAATTAGGGCACCAATTTTGAATTATGGCATAAAGTTTGCTAATTGGTCAGCTCCTGGTTGCCATGGCAACCATATCAAAAATCCGGCTCCATGGTTTTCTGCGCACTATACCCATGCACCTTCTCCCCAAGTATGGTGTAAATGCAGTTTACCGGTAAGCAGTTACGTTTGTTCCCGTGTTTAGCTAATCAAAGGCCCTGTTCAGTTACCATGGCAACAAGATCAAAATAATTCCCATTTTCAAAACTTTTCAACATGGGCTACAATATGATATACGACATGCATAAGTAAGATATTGGTAAAATCAATACAATTGCAGTCGAAGGTCGGGGTAAAAAAACGTAGACCCCCTCTTAATGTTAATTTTTATCATCGCAGATATTTTAATGGCTTAAAATTGTTCACTTTTGAAAATTGCAGGACAAATTTTAATTTTTCAATTAAGCATTTTGCAATTCATTTAAATGAATCGCAAATGCTTAATTTGTTTTTTATTACTTTTAATGTGGGACAAATTAAATGATGAACTATGAATTTATATTTTGCTATTGAATTAGTCATTTCCATGAAATCAAAAATTATGAATGCATTATTTGTAACACATTTAATTTGTCACGCAAAAAAGTCATGGAAATATCTGTGATGAAAAAATAATAATTTAAAAAGCTGATAATTGTTAACTGAACATTATCAAAACATTTTTGCATGGCAGATTTTAATTTGTCAAACAAGACTCCTTTCTTAACAAATTTTCGGTGTTGGCTCCAGAGACAACACCCTTAACAATTAAACCATTGCAACTTGTGTATTAATTAAAAATAGCCAGATAGCCACCTAAAATGCTCAATTCCAAAGTTTGAAATGAATCGGATTTTTCGTTTTGATACAGTAAAGATTTATATGTAGGATGACAATGCCATAGGATAATGTAAATCCGGATCCGGAATTTGTAACAAAGTTGTGATTTTCAATTTGAAAAGGACATAGAGATTTAAGCTTAGTTATTTCACACAGTTATTAATGTATGGAACAGCATTATACATGTACAAATCAATATTTGTTTGAAAACTGAGGGCGCCCTCCTCGGGAAATCTCGGAGTCCTTTAAGGGGAAAATGTTTTGCAGTATTGAGCCTTTTATATGGATTGTTTTAAGTTTTAAGACATACCATCTACTATACACGAATCCGATTTTACACATTCCAACACCTCACTGGCAGCCATAGCTGGGGTGCATCCTGCTTGAATTCACCCAAATGTGCAGATTAAGTGTAGCTTTTGAATTATACTTAATCAAGCAGGGTACAGACGTACAAAAGATTTGGGTAGGTTTTGGGTTGGAGGCCCCCATTAATGGCGGATCAATTCTGGCCATCATTTGGCTGGTCGGATTTGTCTATTGTAGCATATCCAGTAGAGGACGCATTTTCTGAAATTAATCCTCCGCGCAGCCACGTCCAGTGTCAAACATAGTAATAACATGGTATAAAATTGTTATGCTTTTCTAGATATAAATGGGAATCATTGTTCTGGCAAGACACAATTCATTCTTACAGGCACGCATCTCGCTGTCTCCAATTGACCACACACCATTTTCTGATCAATTTTGCATTTTTGTAATGTAATTTGGTCAACCTTAGGGCAAAATGCAACCACTATGCCATCACATTTAGAATAAACCCTCGTGGGGAGATCGCAATCATCGTGATTTATTACGACGGAATAGATAGCCAAAAAGGACAATTTTTTCTTGATTTCATCACCTCTGCCTTACAAGCTTGATACATTAGGGAGGACATGAATATCTTGGTACAGATATATTTTGTCAATTTCCGGTTGTCCTTGATGAAAGAAATAGTAGCCTAAATCACAATGTTTTAATTTTAACCACATACTAGCCGATTGTTGTGCACAAATATGGATAAATATATAGAATTGTAAATTTGTTGGGGGAAATACAGTAAACAAAGTTATATAAAACATGTTTTTATATATATTCTATAGTTTAGAAACCGCTTGTCTTAATTTCAAATTGATATTTAATCAAATACAAAAACAGTTAAATGTGCTGAAGTTTCTCTTCAAACGGGAATTCGGGAATCCCAAATGCGCCAAAAGGAGTGTTCAACTTTCTTAGTGGTAAAAAAATATAATGGTGGTCAATAACATTCGTGACTGTAGAAAGCGTAAGTTAGAACGTTCTTTCCGATGTTAAATGTGTAAATTGTCCACAGAAGATGGATTTACAAATGAAATGAAACTTATTACAATGAGAAAGAAAATATGAAAATACACTATTGTAATAGTTTTGCTTCTAAACATCGAATAAGTGTTACACAGTGGTACGCTTTCGGGTGTGTGTCAGGTGGAAGTTTGCGCACACAGCCCTAAAGGATGGAAATGGAAAGTACAGACTTTTTCTATCGATACCTTTTAGTTTATTAGGATCTAAGTTTGGAGGGTGTGCAAAATCTTTGGCAGTGGCATTCTTGAAAATCCAATATGGCTGCTACCGTGTCAAAAATCACTAATAAACTCCGTAAGTTTTCTTGATAGAGAAAAGGTTGGTACCGCGGTGTTTTTAAGCACGATGAAGTGTTGGTAGTGTAATTTATCATTCATTGCACCAAAATCCATATGGCTGCTAAAAAGTCAAAGTGGCGCGTGGAATCATTAAAACTTATTTAAATCTCCATTAGAGAGCTATTTTGATAAACAGATACATCCTGAACACCTAAAAACATTGTTCTGCAGGTGTTCAAAATCTGTTACAATTGAATACACTCTGCAAGTATTATCTAATACCTTAGAATGCATTCGAACACATCAGGACACGTCAAGTATTCTCCACATTTTACAGCGTAGAGGCGTGATTCTAGTGTCTATATGTATACTTTATGCTTTAGACTTATAAGATGCATGTATTTGATCATCAAAAATATACATTATATGTGTATTATATGTAGTTACATCAGCTAATTATTATTATAAAGGTGTAAATGAATGCGTGGAATAAGTATTTGAACATTTGACATCCTTACCTGGCATTTTGGTTTCGTTAACATACCAAAATGTTAAGATGGGGCAAATATGGCTGCCTTATTACCTTCTTGAAAACCTTTAAATTTCGATACATAGTTATAGCACCCACAATGATTATTAAACTCTAACCCTATCCCTTAAACCCTAATCCTGACCCCTAAACCCTAACCCTAAACCCTAATCCTAATCCTAACCCTAGCCTGAACTCTAACCATAAACCCTAACTGTAAACCCTTATCTCTAATCGTTATTTCTTTTTCAAGTAAACGGACCAAATTTCATTTTCGAATACACGAACTTTTTTTTTCAAAAGGCTATCATTTTCGGATAAACGAACCTCCTGATTAACGCACATTTGGATTAATAAACCTTTGGAATAACGAACCTTCGGAATAACGAATTTTCGGATAAACGAACCTTAGAAATAGATCATATTCAATAGCCAGCCATTTTGGTGGACAATATAGACGCATTCCAGTACTACAATACATTCACCTGTCAATGATCCCTGTCCAATCGCTAAACATGGATCGATTGACAGCTTAATGTATTGTAGTCCTGGAATGTATGCATCTTGTCCACCAACATGTCTGGTGGCTGACGTCATATTGAATACGGTCTATAGCGATCCTTCGGATTAACGAACCCTCGAATAAATGCGTAGACTTCGGACTGCGCTTGATGAGATTGTAGATTGTAGATCCAGATGTATATAAATAAAACATTCGCGACTTTTCTGACCAGGTGTCACCGCCGTACACAGCTGTGATGATGCGGTATTCAAAATTTGGCGCTTGGCGAGGAGGAAGTATGAGACGCTTAGAGAATGCAAATATTTATTAAAGAATTAACCTCCATCCTCGATTATTTTTTTTGCCATATTGAAGTCCACGGTTTTACATCTTTTATTTTATTTTGTAGTATATTTTTATCTTTTAGTTATTTGTTATTCATTTTTTGGGTTAAACGACCGATACGATTTCGAGGATAGAAGCGTTATCGTCATGTATACTTTTGATCTGTACTAATATGTTGTATATACGGATCTTTTCAAGATAGCGTTCTGACAGGTGTTAGTCGGATTATCACCTGAGCTCTATGTAACCACCTGCATTGATATTGATTTAATTATTAATCAGGTAAAGTCCGGTTTTTATGCCTGGGATTTATATACGTTTAATAAATCTATATAAATTATTTTGAAATATAATGGAAGCAAGACCGTATCATGGGCTATAAGAGCAAAGTCTGATGTGTACGCCTGATATTTATACTATATAATAAATCCTAATTCCTTTGAAATGTAGCGCCGTTGGCGTTTGGTGTAAAAAGTGTGTAAAATAAAATGTGTTGCAGTTACTTTGGAGTTTACTTAAATTGTATTTCGTTGAGGAGTATTTTTACAAATGCCCACGCTATTGTCCGAATTTTTATTCGTGTTACTTCAAGTTCAAGTTCATTTTATTTTCGCCTCATTTTCCCGTGAATATAACAAAGTAAGGGGAAACAAGGCCAAGCCCCATTGAATGCAATGGACGTTGACCTTCTGCCAATTACATCGGAAACTATTCCTTATTTGAATCCTATGGACACTACCGATAATTTGCACCATTTTTTATCCAAATCGGAGCAACTTTATAATTTGACCCCTGTACAACTGAATTTGTTCCTTTTTTTTGCAGCACTTAAGAATTATGTTTCAGGGGTCCCTGTCAGGCTGTCTGTCATATTTAATCACTCCCAACATTTTGTACTTGAGATGTGTTACAAATGTCTGCTAGCTCCTGGGTTATCATATCTTACCTCGACTTATACCGAAATTGGTGGGACTTTGTTTATCCATCCATGCCAAATCTCATTCAGTCCCAAACTCGGCAAAGGGTCATCAAAATTCCCTCCAATTAAAGTTCCTTTGAAACATGCACTGTAGCTAGGGCAAGACTTGATGCTAATGTGTATCTACTCAATCTGATTATTTTAACAAAAGATAATTAAAATTTTTTAGGGTTGGGCGGAAGAAATCTTGCACTGTTGACATTGTTATGGCTACAAATATCAAATAGAAATGTGTTTTGATCACCCAAAATCGCCGGAAATAGTCCGGAGAAGTGTCTTTTCACTAAGTTTGGGGATTTTAGGGATTTCCTTGTTTTTTTAGTCTAAGAAAGTAGAAATAAGCTTGCCTTTACTCATGATGCTTCAACCATATCCACACTAACTGCCTGTCAATTTTACAGAGGTATGGGCAGGACACATTTCATAATCGGTTGCGGCATGGAAGTACACATTTCAATCGGTTGCGAGACAGCCAACAAAGATTGAATCGGTCAAACCATATCATTACATAAGGACATTGTCAACAGATCGCGCTTGTATAGTGATACTTTTCCGATTTAAAGCTAGGGACTCGATTCGATAAAATACAGTGGCTGCAATGACGACCTTTTCTGAATATCGTTATTTTTAGCATAAACATAGGAAAAAATGAAGCTGGAGTATACTTTAAGTCATGGCGTCAGTTACGAGCAAACATGTACTTTTAGTTCAGGTACCACTGCCCCATACACACGGAGCACTCTCTTAATGTTGCTACCTGATGTTCACGATGCTTGAATAGTTGAGCACGGTACTTCATCGAAACACCTGGCTAAGTTAACTGCATGTAATGAGAGTAGACGGAAGTGTAATAATGCGTATAGGCACTTTGACAACAATCCCTATTCCTATGCCAGCTAAGAAAGGTTCTAAGGACAGGAGAGTTGGACTTTTCTGACATTTTGCATTTCTGACTTTCTGGCATTTTGATAAGAAAGTATGTTCTAGTGTTATCTCACAATATTTGATTGAGGTTCTGTATCCCTTATATCCCTAAATGCCATTTTGCCACTTTTCAAAAATTATGGAGCGGACCCCTGTCTTGTGTGTAGAGGGAAAGTGCTCCTAGATCTAACAAAACAAATGCTACCCCCTTTTTTCGGTGATCGTCAGGTTGGTAGTCATGTTCTTCTAGGGATGTAAGGGAAATATCAGGTGAGAAATTTCTTTAAAAAATTAAAATAATAGATGCCATATTTTTACCTCGCCATTCTTGCCAATCTTGCATTAATATGGCTAAGATCATGACTTTAGACTTGTCCTTATCCAAGACCACATGCAATGTTTACCAGACTTACAATTTACAAACGCCAAATACAAAAGTCAAACTTTATTGTTTGCTCTCAGCAACGTGGGACTCCTCTGATTTAACCGCATTGAGTTAAGGGACATCTTGTACTCTGTGATGTTTAACGTAAATGCTCGAAATATATTTGACGTTTGTTTTAAATTCAAGATTAATATCACTAAATAACTTGAAATGTTGATTTAAATACATCTATGGCGAATGCGGCAATTAAAGGGTATTTTCTTTAATAACATTCTGAAGAGCAATGATTCTATGGGGTTCGGGACGGCATTCGTATTTGTCTGGTATAGCCATGACGATTAAACGTCAAAAGTTAATTAAATGTGTCGCTAAAAGGACACTGTACTCCGTTATTTAACGCAAGTTCATCCTGTGTTCGATTAAAAGGATACCGAAGAAATTAATCATAGTTTCAGATTCCCGGCTCACCGGTATTGTTTCCATAACATATTTGTTTTAAAACGGCTACCTCCGGAGTGATTTTGTCTCCGATTTCTGTAAATCATGCATTTTGATTGATTTAAAAATGCCTTTAATTATTTGGTTAGGCACAATTATTATTAGAAGCACGACATATTTGATTGGAAAGGATCCTCTAAACGATTTATCGAGTTTCATAGGAAGTCAGGTAAGTCTTGTTTGCCTTAGAGAAAGGGAGTTATGTCGGTTTTAACCGTCTGAGTTATAGATCAGTCAAGGCCTCGGCTATAAATATTAATGATAAAGCAATGTGCTAAATTTATTTAGTAGCGCTTTCAAGCCAGGTCTTGAAATCACTTGTCAAACTAGCTAAATACTTAACTCCATAGTGCAATTAATTAATTAGATAAGTAATTAATACTCGTACTATTGAAGATGTGAAAATCTAATTTTCTAAAACATTGACTCTGCAAATAGTTGCTAGCATATTTGCCAGAAAGAAAATTGTATGCTTAATACACAAATGGCAGTTAGTAACGTAATTTAAAATGATTAAAAAAAACAGTTATAAAATGTTTTAGGGTTCAAGGATTAAGGTGATTAAACGCGGAAAAGCAAAATGAACAGAATAGGTAGAAAGAACAGAGAAACGGAATGGGCAGAATTAGCAGAATGAACAGAATGAGCAGAAAAGGCAGAATCCACAAAAAAGCAGAATGGGCAGAATCGGCAGAATGAGCAGAATGGGCAGAATCGGCAGAATGAGCAGAATGGGCAGAAAACGCAGAATGGACAGAAAAAACAGGATTGGCAGAAGAGGCAGAAAAGGAAAATGGACAGCAAAGGCAGAATGGCAGAATATGAAGATATTTTTTATTTGGAATCTTGTTTCTTCACATTTTTAAAATTTATTTATTTGCATTTGTTGTTGTTGTTTTTAACTTGTGTTAATTAGAATTTTTTCATGGATTTTTTTTTCCTGAACGTGCCATTATTTTGTTTGGTTTCGTTTGTTTGTTTTGTTTTTGTTTTCGATTTTTTGTATTTTCTTTATTTTGAATTGTTATTACTTTATTCCAGGGTCTTTTTTCTGAACATGCTTGTGCCAAGTGAGCCCAGTCTCTTTTGTGTTTGTTCGAGAATATGTCGAAGCTGCACCTAAATCCAGGTAAAGGCGCATGCTTTGTTTAAAGGGGCATGCTTTGAGGGACGAATGTACACCTGGCACAAAAAGTATCTCGGCATGTTTTTGATCAGTATTGTGTCAAAGTCAGACCATTTTGAAAGTTTTCGAAATATACATTTTATTGTCCAGGTCTTGCTCTTTCATTTAATACATAGCTTGTAAAAACGCGTGCAGAAATGGTCGGGATAGAACGCCCAAAAGACGCAAAAAGTTGCAGTTTTTGGATTTTTGAAAAATCAAAAAACTGCAACTTTTGGTTTGGGGGGTTTGCGTCTTTCGGGCGCTCTATCTCAGTCATTTTTGCACGCTTTTTTACAAGCGAGGTGTTGAATGAAAGAGCAAGACCTAGGCAACAAAATGTATATTTCGAAAACTTTCAACGATAGTTAATCCTTAAAGCAAGACCAATGAATTGGTGTACATTTAAACGCCATTTGACGTGATTCAAATTCACCCTTGCACTAATTTACCCCCTTATTTTACAATGTTTCCCACATTTCCCAGGGATTGGACACATAATTTCTGATTCAGCACCCTTCAAACTCTAGAAAAAGACTGATACTTCGAGAATTGGGTCCTCATTTAAAACCCTACTACGATGGATATTATTGATTTTACTTTTGGATAGTCTGCTTTTGACGATGGCCCACCACCTTCGGCATATTAAAATTATACTTGTTAAGTTGCAGTTCTGGTGATTATTTTTTTTTACTTCTGGGTAGGCTTACAGAATGAAAGTTTCATCAATAGTATCTAAAATTGTACAAGGACGTTACAACATGAGGAAATCATTCTCACTATCTCTTAGGCTAGGGCGAAATTCTCTTTTGTTATGTATTGCATTTGACGTTAGGGCGAATTTTTTTTTTTCGCCTTAGCGTTTTCCATTGTTTGTTATTATTCAGTTATTGTCAAGATCAGGTAACATCAAGGTTGTCAGTTCGATTTTACATTTAAACGATTGTTTGTTAACACTTAAGTGACCAAGGGTTTTTTCACTCCCGATGGTGCCCAAGGGGGGGGGGGGGGGGGTTCCATGGGACCCCCCCCCCTAAGGAAACCACTTTCTTCCGAGCTGAATTTTGCAGGTCGAAATTTATTAAACCACATGTGAAGGGGCCTAAGACAACCCCAAATCAGCAACAAAAAATGAGATTTGTTTTTTTGCGGCAAATAGGGGCAAAACATTGTTTTCAACTTCAAAAAGCACGCGCGAAAAATGGGAAAAAAGCGGAAAATTCAAATGGATCCTTGCCCTTCCACTCAAACATTTGAAAACTTATTTTTATGTTTGATATCTATTCTAGAAGACCCAAATTACATATTTTTAAACACAAAACTAAGCAGTTTTAGGGAATCCTGTATTGTTACGGATGTTGCAAATACACCGTCATTTTCCCATAGAGTTTGTACAGTAACGGTTTGGGAGCACATCCATATGAAATTGTTTTGTTTTCAGCACAAAAGGGTTAATTTTTTTAAGTTACTATAATATGTTTTACTTAGGGCATTATTGGTGAACTTATATCAGCAAAAAAAATTTGCTTGGTTCTTGGTTTCTTATTCTTATTTTTAAAACTATTCTGAAATGACTTCCGTTGTGCCCAAGGGGGGGTGTTCCTGGACCTCCCACTAATTAACTCATTGAAGGGGGCGGCTTGGCCGATTTTAATTAATTTTGGTATGAAAAAGAAGGCTCTTTAAAAGTCAGAGACAATACAAAACCATTTCGTCGGTTCAAAAATCCCACGCGTAAAGCGGCCAGCGTGCGAAAAGCAAATTTTGGGGGTCCCTAGGAACCCCCCCCCCCTTGGTCCTTAAGTGTTAACCCTCGTCTACCGAAGGGGGTGGGGGCTTCCGGGTTTTTCCATCGACTTGCTAAAACCCCCTTCTTTGGTGCCAAATTATTTAATGTTATTGTCAATTGACATCTTCCGCTCCTTTTCATCCAAAAACAAACATCCACCGGGGAATAGGTAAGATACAGGGTGATCCCAAAGTGATGGATGGGGGGGACCACCCCCCCTCGGGAGAGAAGTACCAACATGCCTAACACAACACAGGAACATCACAGACACTTGGTTTTGGTACCAATAGATAGCTATGGTCCTCCTCTTTCCATTGATACAAAATGAGTACCAACATGCCTAGCATTACGTCACAATGACGTCATAAAGTTCGCGCGTCAGCAAAACTGCCAATTTCCATAGACACACACACAGTGAAAAATTCAACTTTTTGCCAAAAAGGTTAGGATAATCAGAATTTCAGGCGGTTTTTTTATTCTACTTAATGGGAAATGACTAGTTTTATATAATGACAGCATTTTAGAGCTAAAATAAGGTGTTAAAATTGCGATATATCAATTTTCCACCCTATATTCAGTATTTTCGTATGTTCCTCGACATATGACGTCATGGCGACATCATAATTGGGATGTTGGTACTTATTTTGGTACCAATGGAAAGAAGAAACTCTAAGCTATCCTTTGGTACCAAATTGACAGGAATCGAGTGTTCAGTAACGAAAATCACAGGGGGGTGGTAACCCCCCCCCCCCCCTTCGGGAGTTTTGTTACAAAAAATGGCTCATGTAGACGAGGGTTAATAAACAATAGAACTGTAGCTATTTGAAGCATCTTTCGTAGAAAAGGTGCTACTTTAGACAGGAAATAAGACAACAATGACAAAAATAATCAAGGTGATTTTCACCAGTTTAGAGCCGAAAATGTTCCTCAGAACGATAGCAAATAATATCACATTTCTAGGCATGGAAAGCTTCCGTGGACAATTAATGTCCTCTGGCTAGATCGGGTTGCATACACTGCCGTACGATTTTACAGATATTTCCTATAAATTAAATTATATTTTTTTTTCTGCCAATAGGCCAATATGGTATTGTAAAATTCACTTTTTCTATATGTTATAATACCTCCATTTTGTGATTAAAAGTATTAATTTGATTTATCTCAATTTTGTTTGAGAAGGGATTTCTCACGGGAAAATTCTTTGTTTACTATAAGAAAGAGAGCAGGGGATTCCCTTTGTGTTGTTTGTGCAAGGTGCACCTGTTAGATAGATTGCACAAGAGGTGAATGGGGATTCCCCAGGATGTAAACTTAGAAACTGAGTCTACTTGTTTATGCTTTAAGATCAAAACATGTTATATGATCTGGGGATTCCCCAAGAAGTTATAAATGTGAAATGATGTATTTTTTGTGAAATTAGATTTGACAGTGCTAGGTTATGTTTATGCATGATGCTGTGGTAATATCTATTTTAAGACTTGGGAACTTGTGAAATGATTGTATAAAGCAGAGTTGCAAGAGGTTAGATTTGCCAGCAGCCAGAGTAGCTAGAAGCTATAGCTAGTTTTGACCTGCAATAATTGCGGACATGTATATACTTGGTGCCAGGATTTATTATATTTTCAATTCCACGTGAGCAAGGTGCTATAATTATTCTACAGTCGTCTTTAAAGCCAAAAGTGCTGGGGATCAAAATAGGATTCCAAATTGTGGACAGATAGAAATCGTGGTGATCATCTTGGACTGATATACTGTGGAATATTAGTGTCGTCGAGGGACTTACTTAACCGTGTCGTCTTGAACTGCTGGACAAAAGTTACCTTTAGGACTGAGAAGATTCCAATGGAATATTATCTGAGGATTTATAAGTGTGACTTTGCATGCTGTCATTTTGGAGTCGTCGCTGTGAGGACATATCATCGTTCTTTTGGACATTAAGTATTAATCTTATAGATTGTGTGTAATTTTGCTATATATGTAATGTTGTTTTGGACATACCAAATTCTTGAACCAAATAGATCTGATTAAAATCATTAAATCTGTTATATTATATAAAATTCAGATCGCTTGTGCACAAGGCTCATTCATTTGTGTTCGAAAGGTATTTCTGACCTTTGACGTCTACGAGACATCATAACATTATATCAGTTAATATTTTTACCATGCCCAGACATAAATGTCCATATTTGCAGAGATGCCATTTTCAAATCGTAAACTCCGGGTTTTTTGTTTGTCCAAATGTTCGTATTTTTTTCATTTTTAGCCCAGTTTGGTGGCTCATGGTTCTTTCACGCTCTTTTTCATTGATTTTCACCAGTTTAAGGGTTTCTGAGTGGTGCTGAGTGGTATCTATATGCATTTATAAGCTATCTATATGCATTTATAAGCTAATCGTAGAAATTAAAGGCTGACTCAGAGATTTCCCGAGGAAGGCGCCCTCAATTTTCAAACAATTTGTGTTCTTTGAAAATACATAATGCTTGTCCATTATCACTGTGTGAAATAACTAAGCTCAATTCGAAGTCCTTCATATAGAAACTCACAACTTTGTTTAAAATTTCCGGATAAACGGTATTCTATGCCACTGTTATACTGTACATAAATGTGTACTGCATGAAAACGAAAAATCCGATTCGTCTCTAAATTTGGAATTAAGAATTTTAGGTGAGTATTTCCAATTCTAGTTGACTATCTTGAATTACCTACACAAATATATATATATAATAAAATTATTGTACTCGGAAAATAAAACTTTTAGTGTTTTTGAATTCATATAACTTTCAGTTGGCGAGATATTCCAATATTAAAGTTTTTGCAATTTTTTGGCCTTTTCCACACAAGAAATCGAACTATAAAGGGCACAAAAGTATAACGTATTTTTGTTCTTTTGGGTGATAATACACTGTTATTGTACATTTTAAAAGAAAAGAATGGGTTACTGCTTCGCATTTAGTAAAACTTATATTTTACGCAGAGGACCTGTTATGTTTATGGTTAAATACTTGGCATTTCTATTGGCATATCTATTTACCATTGGAATGACGGAAATTGCCTGTTAAAGGCTGACTCAGAGAGTTCAATATATATATATATATATATATATATATATATATATATATATATATATATATATATATATATATATATATATATATATATATATATATATATATATATATATAAACATCACATTACGTTGAAGGTCCACGGCGATACAACATTATACAATGTATGGAATAATCACACACATTCAACTAAAGTGTATACACTATTCGTGGAAATTAAGGATGTATTGGCCAACTGCAATTTGCATAGCTATTCGATGTTCACAAAAAATAAAATAAATTTACCAAAACAAAAAAAAGTTGGCAGCGCAAATGAAGCCACCATTTTTTTAAAGAGTAACAACCATTATAAAGTAAGTAAAATGTAAAAAAAAAAAAAAAAAAAAAGCTGATTTGAGTGCCTCATCTCTATCAATTGCTGATACTCGCTGGACGGCGTTCTGAATTGTATCGGCAGGGTATTCCCTTTGAGAAAAGAACTCAGTCATCTGATCGGCTTGTTTCTTTAACAGGCAATTTCCGTCATTCCAATGGTAAATAGATATGCCAATAGAAATGCCAAGTATTTAACCATAAACATAAAGAACAAAAATACGTTATACTTTTGTGCCCTTTATAGTTCGATTTCTTGTGTGGAAAAGGCCAAAAAATTGCAAAAACTTTAATATTGGAATATCTCGCCAACTGAAAGTTATATGAATTCAAAAACACTAAAAGTTTTATTTTCCGAGTACAATAATTTTATATAAAATCTCAATTTTGATAGCCCATGGACTTCAAGCTCTACATATTTTATTATCTGAAGACAGCCAAATCAATTACCCGAATATACCGAGTAAAAAAAAAGTGGACTTCAAATGCATAAATTAGAAACATTGTTCAAGACGAACTTCAGAAAACATGTTGTTTTACTAGAGAGATAAACATCACATTACGTTGAAGGTCCACGGCGATACAACATTATACAATGTATGGAATAATCACACACATTCAACTAAAGTGTACACATCTATTCGTGGAAATTAAGGATGTATTGGCCAACTGCAATTTGCATAGCTATTCGATGTTCACAAAAAATAAAATAAATTTACCAAAACAAAAAAAAAGTTGGCAGCGCAAAATGAAGCCACCATTTTTTTAAAGAGGAACAACCATTATAAAGTAAGTAAAATGTAAAAGAGCACCAAGTATACTCAAGTGCGTCTGCCCTATTTGCAAACTTGATCCCATTTGTTCAATACAAAATAAAATGCAAACGTCGTCGTTCATTGTAACTGGAAAATGTTAGTACCACTATTATGGTACATTAGACCTAGCTATACCCCTTTTTCCACCATCAACTTCCAAACAGCCCAAATATAAATTTATAGTTTTCCTGCTAGGGGTGCTTATGTAATAATGCCGAATTGAAAACAGCTCGAATTCATGTGAGGCAACCAGAGCAACCTTCCTATGGTCTTTAGTACTCTTCTTCCTACCAGAGTATCACAGAAAGACTGGTACAAAAACAACTACGTAGCCAGAAACATACGTGACTGAAACTCTATCAGAACTCATAACCAACACACCTGACAGAACAGTCGACTGCAGATCCGTCGGAACACATTTTTCAATGAGGAAAAGAATTGCGCCGCGTGAATGATGTTACAACGAGATTGAGATGGTTCGGATTCGGACGGATCTGCTCTCTGATCATGAATCATTGAACGCCAATACAAGACGAAATCAAGCGAGCAAACAAAAAAGCAATACCAACTTGAAAAGTATTCAAGTCAGGATAAAGCGGCCTTTATTCCGTATATGTCTGTTGAATTCATCATGGTCACTATACGACCATGCCCTTAATGTTTTCATTAAGCATGTTTATTACGGTGATCGTAGATTTTTCCTAGCGGGGCGGTAGGATATAGGCGAGAATGTTTGATTTTCTACAGAGAACTGAGGAAAACGGTACGACAAGTCAACACTTGAAAAAAAAAACTGCCCCTTTGCAAACCAACAAACCTGGTGCCGTTACCGGGAACTGCATGTCATGCCCCTCAAACTCATGAAAAACGATTAGAATGATAAAGGGCTACCATTAAATCATTAGAAATCCGTGATGGAAGAACGTACATTAGAATTAAACCTACCAAGTGTTTCTGCCACATATGTAAGTAGTAAGCCTTAGTCACTTGCAATGTCAGATATGCAAAACAAAGTGTCCTGCATGCACTTGACGATATTGGAAAGCAACGGTTAGACGAAACTTGATTAAGTCATTGAATTAACAACACACCGTGTGTAGTGGTGAGTGTAGCATATTACAATTTCAAGTTGTAGTCAATGATGTTATACCTATTAATAAACAATGCCGAGAAAAAAAGTAAAGGTTATCTTATTTTGGAGTTCATTGGCGATCATTCTGTACCAATGTGCGCTAACCCTACTGCTTATGATCACCAAGTCTCTGTGATCATTTTTTATGTAAGGATCAAGACGACGTTGTAAAAAGTTTTCCCATGGCATCACGGGCATGGATTGTGAAAACTCCAGCGATTAGCTTCTCCAGGGACCGGGAAGTCCTTGTGTTATATCCCTGTTATGAATAGCCAAATCTCGGATTTTCGATCGAAGCCAAGAAAATGCAGAAAAATGCCGAAGGCGCACGTACTGACCAGCGAGGTACTATCGGTCGTTCGGGATGGATGTTGCAAGGTGGTTTAAGTGATGTTTTTTTAATGTTGAAGGTTGTCCTTGTGGATCAGTGCCAAGACTTAATGAGCATGTCATTACATGAAGGTATCATAAGTTGGAGAAACCCTCTGGAAACGTTGACCCCTCTTTCCTTTCCCGTTTTTAACATCTGATCACTTCTGTGACTAGATGCACGCCTTGAGCGCCATTCTTTTATATAGAAAATTAAAAGCTACGCAAGGCAAAGTGGTAGCAAAGTGATTTCAATTCATTCTCTGCGTATTAATTAGTGTAATCGAAGATCCAATGACTTGCCCAATTACCAACACCATATAATATCTACCGAAATATAAAGTACAGGGTGAGCCGAATAAATATCTCCAACACCATATATTTTTCAGGTCTCTCTTTTGGGCTTTTGGGATCTGGTCTGGCAACAGGCCCGTTACCGCGGGTGCTGGGGGCGGACGACCACACAATTACCAAAAGCCCCCACCCCCACCACCCACCCCAAAAAATAAAAAGGGTTCAAAAAGGCCAGAAAAATAGATTTCAGCAAGCGAAACCATCTTTTTTGGGGGGTGCAAGGGTGTTGCATACTATACTATCACAGAGAAAACGTTGTTTAAAAGTGAACTGAACAACTGTTGTTCAGTTCACCCGTTAAACAACTTATTGAAGTTTTTAAACGACTGTTTAAACTTTTAAACAACGCGTTTTTGCAGTGTACGTGTAAATTAAATTGTGTACATATTCTGTACATATCTACCTACATTTACTTGGTGTACATTTGGACATTCAAATGCACCTGCAATATTAATGGCCAGCACTTTTTTAATCCCGCACTGGCCTGGCAGTGATCATTATGCTACTCTCATATGATCCTCTGAGAGGATTTTCAAAGTCAATGACTTGATGCGAAGTTGTATTATTGCCCCTCATATATCAGAGCCTGTACCTCCACGCAAATAGTGTGGACATATCAGTTGGGTCGAGTAAGAGGAGGTATAGTGTCCTTCCCACAATGCATTTCTTCCAAAACAATTTTTGCACTGGTTGTCACATGAATTTATAGTGACAAAAAGTACCAAGTTGCAAGATTGGATGTGTTCTGTTCATTTAGGTACTTTTTGTCACTATAAATTAATGTGACAGCCAGTGCAAAATTGTATTAGAGGAATTGCATTGTGGGAAGAACACTATACCTCCTCTTGGCTCGAGTATTAACTCTTTGCACGGTTCGCCATTTGTAATAAATGAGGGTGTTACATAACAATCCATTCACCTCTTTGTTTGTCTTTACAAAGAGTCGAACCAGATCGAAATGTTACGTAAATGCTTTAATTCATATTAGTGCCAGTTCGATGCTCTCTCTGTAAAGGGCGAATAGATACTCTTACCTTTTTCAAGAAAAGTTAAACACCCAAATTATATCAGTAAGGGTTTACTTTTTATGTTTGAATAGTTTTTTCTATGCCGTTGTATCCCTTTAATACGTGTAATATTTCAAGAAGTAACCAATTCACTATTGAATGAACACTATGTCTTCTAACAGTGACAATAAGGCTTTCCACACTGAGCTGGTGATCGATCGACTTTTGCGATCGATCGCCGTTTTTGAAGACTATTGCAGCCGTTTTCTGAATAATAGACGCGCATGCAAAATAGCGCCTTAGTTACGATGTAAAAGTTTTCCAAAGGAAGGATTTAATGAACTGTTGCTTTCACGAAATGCTTCTTTTTGAGGCATTTACGGTAGTGGTTGTAGTTGACTTTTTTAATGCTGAGGTACATGGCCATCTTTTAAGTGATATGACTTGTCACCTTGGTTTGTTTCCCCACAGAAATTATGAGTTTTACGCTCGTGAAATTTAACGGACTGGGTAAGGAAATTCAACATGGCGAATAGACTCTTACGTAAGTTCATTTAGTGGACGAATGTGCGCTGTTATTTGAGGAAGCACAACAGCGATGTGTGTGTCAGAGTTGGCTTAGTATTATAATGAATTTGGTGGCTGGTTTGAAGTCTACAAACGGCGGTCGATCGCAGAAGTGATCCATCACCGGCTCAGTGTGAAAAGCCTTAATATGTCTTCAAATGTCGTCCGTGCACATAACATTTTAAGGATATGGTTGCAAAGTCTGTACTCTTGAGAAGAAAACACAGCAATTATTAAAGTTATAGTCACAAGTAAGAACATTTCACGTTTTCATTTCTGTCCACTGAATTGCATTCTCCTCCAAGTTCGAACCCGATTCATGCAGCCTGTTCCAAAGTGTTAAGTATCACATATCTCTGAACAATTTAAAATAAATAGATTAGATAATAAAAATGAGTATTCATGTGAGTTTCGTGAAGATTTGTTGATTTTGAGAGTGTTATATTGACAGTACAAAAACAGATACCAGTAAGTAATTCTGAGTGAGTAGTCTACTATTACACTCAACGGTAGATAAACACAATAGTGTCTTCTTGTCAGTGGTCGAAATCGTTTAATGTTCATCAAACAACTGTTTTCTTTCCAAATACGAACAAATGCGCCTGTTGTCAAGTAGCTAAAACCATTCAAGTAAACTGCAGTTGCTGCAATGTTGACTTCTGTTCATACCGTTCGTCTTCTGCCACATGATGGTTCAGCTTAACGTTTGTATATCGACAGTGTTCTCAAGGAAACCTCACAGTTATTGATTCACCTGTTTTGTTTTCCCAGTAACTTTGGCTATATTGAGTTCTAGACCACTGCTGCACCGTTAAGTGCTGAACCACCTAAGTAGCAGGTCCCCTCTCTGAGCTCTGATATCATAGGAGGATATCCGGTTAGCTGCTCAGTTAATAAGGTTTTTTTTAGAATATTAGTTACGTTAACCGATCTCATCTACTAAAACTAATGTCAGCAAAAATGATATCGAGATATGGGCAAACAAAACGGAAATTTATTTATTCCTTTATTTACTTATTTTTGTAAGCCGTTAATTTTAAAAGTAAAAGCTATATTACAAAACATTTTGTGTTCAGATTATGTTGGCAATTTATATCAATTCATTTAAAAAACACATTGCCAAAATATGCAGATAGATAAATAGAAGGTTTTTTGTCATCTAAACACATCTATTTTGTTTAGCGTTGAACAAGAAAACATACTTACAGATATAACATATAGTCAAGATATCTTTTCTATTCAGAAAATTGAATAACTATTTCTAAAGTGTACCATTTGTTCCAGACCATTACAAAAAAAAAAAAAAAAAAAAAGAGTGTTATATTGACAGTACAAAAACAGATACCAGTAAGTAATTCTGAGTGAGTAGTCTACTATTACACTCAACGGTAGATAAACACAATAGTGTCTTCTTGTCAGTGGTCGAAATCGTTTAATGGTCATCAAACAACTGTTTTCTTTCCAAATACGAACAAATGCGCCTGTTGTCAAGTAGCTAAAACCATTCAAGTAAACTGCAGTTGCTGCAATGTTGACTTCTGTTCATACCGTTCGTCTTCTGCCACATGATGGTTCAGCGTACGTGTGTATATCGACAAGTGTTCTCAAGGAAACCTCACAGTTTGAATGTTGATGTTTGTATTCTAGGCGCCAAACTCACCTGTTTTGTTCTGCGATTGCCCCAGTAACTAGCTTGTGGCTGGTCTACCCTATCCCTCTAATGGAAGGCGAGACCCACGGCTAGGGCACAGGGCACTGTGCTGTGCTGCACCGTGTAAGTGCGGAACCAGCCTAAGTAGCAGGTCCCCTCTCTGCACAACGAACTTCTTTACAACAACATCGTTAGATCGTATTGAAAAGCGCGCCAACTGCTAATTATTAACCTTATTTGGGTCACTTGTCTAGCGCTATACCAAAGCACACAAGCTCGGCCCTGTGCCAAATTCTCAACTTATCTTTACATTCTCATTGTTGCTCATAATAATTCGTTCGTAACACTTATCAATTTGTGTTGCAATACAATCGAAGTCCATATAGCGAAAATGTCAGTGGTTTAGTAGATTCTGACATCATCTACAAGATTGACAGTCTCAATTGCACAAGGCAAACCACAGTTCTTCAAAACAGTTTCCCTCCACTGACATCGTTCCATTATAAACCGTTTTTGCTAGTTTCGATATTCCCTATTTCTCATTCACCTTCACTTCACACGATCTATCGGAACCTCGTGTCACACAGGCACCGCATTTTGTTCTTCTTCCCCGACTGTACTGCAAACCCCGGTGCAGTAATTGGTTGGATAGCTCACACGACAAATCATGCATGGTGGACGTCGTAATTATCACGTCGTGGCCGCTTGGGTTTGGTGGTTTGGGGATCTTTAAGCGTTTCATCGGCATGGAGAAGCGGTGGCCCGGCGGTCAACATAGACTCCCTTCAAAATATTGTTGATGTTCCGTTCAAAAAGTGTGTTCGATGCTCTGATATCAGTCTGAGGATATCCGGTTTGCTTGGCTTGCTCATTAATAAGGTTTTTTTTAGAATATTAGTTCCGTTAAACCGATCTCCTCTACAAAAACTAATGTCAAAAATGATATCGAGATATGGGCAAACAAAACGGAAATTTATTTATTCCTGTTTTATACTTATTTTTGTAAGCCGTTAATTTTAAAAAGTAAAGCTAGTATTACAAAAATTTTGTGTTCAATTTGTTGGCATTTAGATCAATTCATTAAAAACACATGGCCAAAATATGCAGATGAATAAAAAGAAGGTTTTTTTTCATCTACACACATCTAGATTTTGTTTATCGTTGGACACAAGAAAACCTACTTACAGATATAACATATAGTCAAATACTTTTTTCTATTCAGACAATTGAATATATTTCTAAAGTTTACCATTTGTTCCAGACCATTACCTCGGACTGAGCAGAAAACTAATCAAGAGAGACTCGTCCAATTTGTCGTGGTGGTCATTGAAATTGTGTATAGTCTACCTTAAAAGCCTTTGTCTGATAGCTGAGTTTAAAACACTTGTGCTTTATTAAGAGCTTGTAGAAATCTGGCTTCCTAAGATATTTGAAATGTCACGATTTCGGGTTTGGGATAGAACGAACATTTTAAGTGATTGGGTCTATAAAGCAAAAATTCCACTAAACGACGTCTTTGCGCGTGTTTATTATTTTCCCCTCCTCTTTAACCCAGTTCCTTTTTAACAGTATACAAAAGACCCACCATTCGCTTAAAAGTAAGTTGGCAACCAACCTAAGTGTAGCGTTTATTTATGTTTTTGTCCTCCTGTTTCTTAATCAATACCATTTGTGAATGCGATGAAATAGAGATTGGTGATAGGTACATTAAGAAGTGACCAACTTGTAAAGTGATAGTAGCGGGTAATGCGATGCGATACTGGAGATCGCCCTAGCCCTAATTCCCTGTAGTTGCGGGGAGTTGCATAAGCACGATTTTTTCAAAATCACCACTATTCCCCCTATGTTTTTTACAATTTAAGGCATCCTATCCGTATACAGTCAAGGGGGCAATAAGCGTCCTCTAACCTCTCATCATCGTGATGGTATTTTTGTTCATTTTAGCGGGTCGATTAGTTAAGTACAGTTGTACGGAATATGCGTCACGCTTTTCTTTATAGAGGCCAGGCGGGATTACTTTTCAAAGTCAGGTGGGACGAACAATTCACGGTTTCCTTGTATGAAGATAATTAACCAATTGGCGCGTTTTATCAGATTGCTTTTAATATTTTTTTTTTTATTTCAGTTCGTATTGTTGTTTGTATGTGTAATGTGTAATGCGCAGTTGTGTGCGCGGTGTGATGTGTGAAACCTTTTCAACTATACACAGAACGATAAAGGGCCCTCTTTTACAAAACCGTCTTCACCTCTGTAAAAAGTATTTAATTAATAAAACAAGCCATATATCTTTTTGTTTCCCTATTTTTGTTATTGTTTTGATAATTTGTTCATTGTCTTTGTTTTTGGTTTTGATTGTTTGTTGTCTTGCTTGTTGTGTTGCATTTTCTCTTCCTTTCTTTTACAACGGCAGTAAACATGATTATAATAACCACTTTGCTATGCAAAACAACCCGTCACCCAAGAAACAATGGCTTCTTAAAAAAGCGACCAAAGATATTTTGGTGATACCAATTTTCCCTAAATTTACTTCAAAGTAATGCACACCTTTATGAACTTTGCATGGCTGTACTACGTGGTCCATCAGAGAGGCATAATAAATCTTAATGTTAGTAGTCTAACTATACGGTAAACCACTATTGGCAAGTAGGACATAATTTGGTTATTCGCATAAATGTGAATGTGAGAGGATCAAACAAGACCACTTCATTAACTCAGTGGACTTACCAGTGTATTCGATAGGAAACTATTCACGGACAGTCAGCCTTTTATGTAACAGCGTCTCTCACCAGTGATAGGACCACGTAACGTGTAGTTTGTACGTGAAAATCGAAATTATTTTGTTTGATCGCTCCATTAAAGGTGCTTGTTGCCGATTTTATGTCTGATTGTTCTCTACCACTTGATATGGATTAAACCAGTCCAGTGCCGTGGGAAACAAACTTGCGGTTTTTTTTATGATAAATCACTATGTATATTGGCAAAGCCCTAATTCAATACTGTATGTTGATATGATGTTAACCATTAAAAAAAACGGGTTTTTCGTTTATATCTTCTTGGTAAGGAACGGGATTTGAGGCAGCAAATTTCAGGACGATATAATGAGAAAATACGGCCTTTCACCTGATATCAAATCGATACTACTGGCCTTCCGGTAATTGGGGGGGCCCACACGATCGGAACCGCACCCCCGCTTTAACACAATAAGGTCACATTCCACGTACAATGGCACTTGTTACTTGGAATGCAGAATTCATTTGTTCAAATGGTTCGATCTAACAAACCATGTAGGAGGGCGGCTGATATGTTGGGCTTTTGTGCGCATTACATTGACGATTACAAGTTTGGGTGTATTGGGTGTTTGTTGTAGGCTTATTTAGGTGGTTGGCGTGCTTTGAGGTGCATTATTTTGTGAGCATGCTAGATAAGGTAACCGAACGCTAAGTATCGTGGGTATTTTGGGCACATTTTTATCACCACATAAATGGCCAAGAATGTCACCTAGGACCCGAACTTTCGGACACAGACTACCCATTCGGGTTTTTAGATTTCAAAAATGGCGCTTAACGGAAGGTTCGCTGTATTCGGTTCCTATATTGATCTAAACACACCCAAAAAAGTAACTCAGGCGGTACCTCCCACCCCTGAAATTTGTCTGGCAAGTTCAAACGATACAACTTTAACATAATTAGAAGCGGTGTTTATTTACGCGTATTTTGACTCTCATTTGTTGCGATCGATGGAGTATTGCTGAAGTTATGCCCACTTGACCGAACCCCCCCAGGTTTAAAAGGTTCAAGTCAATCATATCTGGACAATGGTGCATCCGGTTCCTCTTCTTCTCTGCATGAGTGATTCTCCTTCTCACAAAGGCTTGCTGCAAGAGAGTAACTGTTTGTGTGAAAATAAGACATCTTGTTAATTCCTGGACTTCCTGGCTGTCTGATCGGCGATTAAAGACAAAATGAGGCATTTTCAAAGTCACAAAAGTGATATCATTACTTCGGCTGAGTTCTACACTTAACTTTAGTTTTCATTAATGTGTGAATCCAACACACTTTTAGCGAACTCTTGACATTGATTTCCAACTCATTCCTTTCTTATGGCACTTATTCAGATCGGCTGAAATTTGAATGCTAACTGGTATGTCGTGCAAATTCTTCGTCGAAATGTTCTACCATATGCTGCTGCCCGACTTCACTTAACCGAACTCACCCCTGGATTTAAAAGTTGCAGTAAAATCCTATTGACAATCATACTGTTACAGATTAAAATCAGTGCAATCCTCTTCTTCTCTGCATGACAAATTCTCGTTCTCTATAGGGCTTACTGCAACTTTCAAATCCTGTGGTGGATTCGGTCAAGTGGGCATAACTTCAACAATTCTTCATCAATCACCACAAATGAGGTGTCAAAATGCGCGTAAATAAACACTACTTCCAATTATATCCCATAATGTATAATGCGATGTATCGTTTGAACTTGACAGACAAATTTCAGGGGTGGGGAGTTACTTTTTTGGGTGTGTTTAGAATTAGCGAGTGGAATAATCCGTGACTGGTTATTTAAATTTGAAATGACCCGAAATAGTCCAGGCTACAGATTCATTGGTAACTAATATCAACCTTGGTTAATTAGATATATAATGTTTTTCAACGGTTTCTAGACCAGTTTTTCATGCTGATTCTGAACCCGATGGATGTCAGACGAGCAACCTTGAGCATTTTTGTAGACTCGCAAAAAAATCAAAATTTATTGGTGAAGTCGAATAGTCATATAAGGTAATGGGTAATCAGGAAAATACAGCTATTCATGTGATAAAGGTCGCCGGCAGCATTTTATTTTAAGCATCTTTTTAGTGTATGTAAAGAGTGTAGAATAAGAAATACTTTTGTCCAAAACTTTAGTTCTAAGGAAATGTACCCCACCTTTTTAACAGATCAGTAAAACATGCACCCCATGTTAATGTTTCTTCTGCTCTGTAGTTCTTTGGTTTTTAAATGGTGTCTTAACTCATGATCATCTTATTAATCTTATTATTGTGCATTTCTTTTCTTCTATTTTTTCATCTTCAGATTTATTTTTTTAGCCTTGTAGGCATTGGCTAAGAAGTAATGATACTTGTTGTAAGTTCGTTCTAAATTAGGTGTACATTATGCACATTTTTATAATTAACAGCTTTTCAATTTGTTGGATCAACACTTATTAGCAATATGATTAACTCTTTCCTTACTTTGGAAACGTTTTCAGAATAAGCTTAATTGTTTACAATAGACAAACCAGCGCTGGGGGAAATTGTTTTAACAGTGTAAAATATACGTACGAATATTTGGAGCTAATGGAACTCTGATGCTTTCATTTCGCCAAATAATAATTGAGTAATAATACGCTTGGGCATTGGCCTGTATTCAACTAGTTTGATAAAAAAAAGTCTTTCACTATAGATTACAAATGAGCAATTTCGCCCCTAGAAAATTCACTTTCTCATTTTACAAATTTTGCCCGACAGAATTGACCCACTATATTGGTCAAGTTTTGTTTTTGTACCGTAGGCAATAATGCATTAATATAATAGTCTCGCGTTCAGTATTCATCACACTTAACGTCGCTCTTTAGGTGTACAAATTATTAGTTCATTATTATTTTACCGTAGTGATTCAAACTAAAATGAAAAAATAAGTGACGGAAGAAAAATAGATAGATAACTAGATAGAGAAAATAACAGGTGTGGGGTGGGATCGAGCAAGAAAGCGTTAGAAAGGGAAAAAGAGATTGAGGGCAGTCTTTAAACACACGCAGTGAAATTAAGGAGAAAATGTATCAATTTCAGGGTGTCATTGCCCTTCTTTCTGGGCACCTAGTCTTGGGAAGCAGCTATCTCTTAAATGTGTCCTCAATTCACGTTACTATAGAGGAATGTATTTGGTTCCGTCAGTTGTTTACTTACTAATTAATACCTATTCGAGTAACTTAGAAAGACAGCTGTACTTGCACACTGTAGATTAATATTGATCTTTGTTCTGTTGAGTATATTCTTAGTCAAAGTTGAGTAAAACTTACGCAAAGGGGATTATATTTACCCAACAATGTTCAAGGTTTACTCAACAGATGACAGTTGTTTCCATTGTTTTTTCGACATTGCGTCAGCTGAGAATTACAAGGTTCTAACTGACATTTTTGGTCATTTTGAGATATGGACGTTTTAAGTCACAAAAATATATAACAAAATACATTTTACCGGATGTGGGACCTTTAAACAATTTTACATTTTGAAAACCTGTAGCAAATGTACATTTCAAAAGTATTATTATTTCCTAAAACCCAAAATGTCAGTTAGAACATTGTAATTCTCAGCTCCACGATTGAGTAAACTTTAAGTGTTTTCATAACAACTTATTATATAATGTTTCTTCAGTATTTGGCATGAATTATTTCTTGATATCGTTGACACACCCAGACCATCAATTTGAATGCGAAGGTCCATAATGGAGAGCAGAACCAGCATTTGCTATATAAATAATTCGCGGTTCTGAGTTAATAAACGTTTTTTAAAGTGGCCAAATGTCAGCTCCGAGAATTCTGATACGCTTTCCTTTTGTAATTGTCTAAAATCCTTGGATGTTTTAAAAATGCAAAATAACAAATATGTTTCTGACTAACCCGCAGCAATACCAATACTTACTGAAAAACAAAATGGTAGCGGTACAAACCCCGCATTGCTTGATTTCTACGATTTCAATACCGTGTTTGTTGTCGGCCAGTCTTGTGTTTTCCTTTTTAATTTTTTTTTTCATGAAAAGAAATTCACCAGTCATCACTTCAATTACACGTGAAAGAGGAATCGTATATATCGTATTTTTAATTCTTCAGCAGTTGCCAATGTCTTCAACGTTGTTGATTTGAAGAAGGTCTGTGCCATAATACCATCTTCATTTTTAATCTGTTTATCTGGAAGATCGTCGTCAGTGCCCTACTTCCTTAACAATGTATTTGACGGATATGCATCTAAACAAAATTGAAATAGATATGGTATTAAGGTAAATCCATTAGCACTTAGATGAAGAGTTTTTGGTTCCGCCTTGGACATTACCTAATGTTCTACATGCAATTGGGAATGTAAATGTAGATCCACTAATCGTCATAATAGAATGTTTCAATTTCATGCTATTCTTTATCATAAAAAGGTCTGAGCAGTTGGTGCACCAGGGAGGGGCGATAGAATAATACGGTAGAGGCTTATGCTGTTGATTTACTTAACCGTATAAAAGCAAGCGTGGGTATAGGTTATACACCACTAAGTCACTTCTCCACAGTATGTTTCTTTCATATTTAAAGCTAAAATCACCAAGTTAAAATCACCAAATAACCAAAGTTTGAACATATAGTGACCAGAAAAAATAACTAAGTTACGAATCACCAAACTCGCAGGATGTCAGACCGCCCAACACAAGATTTTCTATAGTCGCCCTGCTGGAAGTGGGCAAATCGATGTGAAATTGATAAGCGCGGAGTAAATTGCCTCAAATTTACTGTCCAGATGCCACTATTGTTTGAGAAAACATACCATTCTACCATGTCAATCATGAAATTCCATAACTTTCTTAATATAACCAGTGCATTTTGAGACAGTTTAAAGGATTTTTTTCAAATAGCATGCAAGAAAGTAGTCCACCCATATATAAACAACTTACAACAAAAATGTTATCACGTTTCCTAGGCATATTGGCACTCGTCTTCAACTACAGACGGAAGATAATTTTACCGGCGGGTTGAAGCAGAATGTTAAACCCCTCCCCGAAAAGATTGGCAACATGTACGGACCCCAATAGTTTAAAACACATGTCGTTTTGCGAGTGGATTCAATTTGAAGAACAGTTTGTCTGATCTGATCATATTATTATTCAGTCATTCTTTATTAATCTTTATATATATCTTTATTAATCGTTAAAAATACATCAACATGAACAATAAAACGTACAAACACCTCCAAGACACGCTGCAGGCCAGCATGCAGGCAGGAGGAGGGACAAAGGAAAACAAAGCCGCACAGCAGCATTTAACATTAAAATAAAAATACAAAAGAAAAAATAAAAGACATAGTATAGAATGCCAAACTAGGGGCCAAGTATATAGTTTATGGAAAGTGGGTAAGAATTAGCTACCTTGGTTATTGTATGCTTTGTATTTGTATATATGAAACATGTTCTGAATGAAATAAAGTTGAATCTGAATCTGAATCTGAATAAAAGAGCAGCGCCCCAAATAGTATAGCTGCTGATGAGAGCGATTTTGCTAATTTCTTGGACCAGCAACTTGGAAAATTGGACCAATGAATTTGAAGGCGTCGCGCAGCCTCTCCACATCCTCAGTTGTGACCACTCAGGCCCCTAGAACCGACTTCAATACAGTTTAATTTCAATTAAAACCTTTTGAATTATGTCTGGTTGAAGGTTTTGATACTTGAGTAATTTGCGCTCATTAGCTATATGGATATTGTTTCGAAAAGGAACAATCAATAACGTGATTTTTTTGGTATTATCAATAATTTTGAGATCAGGTTTCAGAGCAGTGGATAAGATATTTGGTGGAAGGGTTCCTCCTGTTACCGTGTACCCGGGTAGAACATCAAAAAAAAATGAAATTACTCTTAATGGATTTCGACAAAACGTTAACGACGTGCAAAAGAATAGTATTGTGCCTTCATGTGTGTCTACATTGTTGCAAAGATACTGTACAGTTGTTGTTTCAGAACACGGAGGAGGGTTTGTGTATTTTGGCAGAGTTTGGATTTTGCATTAACTCTCTTACCCCAGGTATGGAGGTTTGAGAAAGGTTGGCAAAAGTCACAAGAAGCTCTCCATGCAAGACTCAATAGATATAATATGTTATTAGGTTGTATTAAATATACACTATTTATTTAGTATGTATCGCTTTATGGTGGTCATCATATTTATTTTTGTGATCCCTCAAACACAAACGACGTTTCTTGAATTAGTCTCCCTCCGTTCCGCTAATAGCCCGTCTGACCTTGTAGATGCTTATACAGTCAGGGATTTCCTCGCTCCTCGCCACATATGAACATTACATTTGTGCTCACTTCAACAGTTCGTTCAATACATTGTGGTCTAGTGTTTTTCATGCTTTTTAATAATCTCCATCATTTACCTTTCTTATATGTTTAAAAAGCGCTTCTTATACTAAGCATAATCCAAACGAACCACCCATTGGACTCACACATTTCATACGAAGAGCCCATCACGTAGTGTGCCTTTCGATATTTACAATTGATTATCGAAATTTGCATATTAGCCCAGTTGCATTTAATTGATATAGGCCGTTAAGGTTTTTTTTTAAAAAAAAAAAAAAAACACTTTTAAAATGATTATGACGGTTGCATTTTGGGTGACTTTTAATCGGCATAACAAATATGTCAACGCTAGAAGCGAAGATATTCAGATCATATGATAAAAGCGACAAGGTGCAAATAACCGTACTCCGTACACGCATAATCTTTCCACATACAATGGACTTAAAGTATTGACATTTATGTGTGAATATTAAACTGTTGAATACATATATGAATATACAAACTGATTATGGTTACAATATACAACTTGCTAGATTATAACCATAACCTTTCCCCTGCAGCACACTGAGTAAAGAAGTGATTGATTTTTACACCATGCTTCATAGGTGATACGGAACATGGCCACACCAAATTACGTAACCCTATAAGGACATGGAAACAAATATGATATTTTTTCACTAATTATATAACGTCCAAATTTAGCTGATGACTTGCGCCTTGTGGTAAATTTGGCACTTGAGTGACGAAATGCATAATTGGCTACCGCGATATACCTTTACCCTTTTTTAACACTTTGCACCTGAGAGGCCGCCGCGCGGCGCCTTGATCATCCATTAGACGATATTAAAGTTACAACACTGATTGACTTTTATGGAATAATTTGAAGTAATTTCTTGCTATAAGCGGATAGATATCTCAGTGGATATGGGATCGCTCACCGCAATTTAACGTTTTATCTCGCCCAATTTAATATTCTTTCTCCTTCAATTTAACTTCCTGATTACCTGCGTAACTTGAGGTATGCCGCCTACCTGCAAAAGACCGTTAGCCTTGTGTATTGCAATTTTTGTTTTAAAGTAACTACTGCACGAGGTAATGAATGTAGATAGGTAGGTAAATAATCGGTAGGTTATGATGCGGGTGGGTGGGTTTGTGTGTGAGTTTGGGTGGGTTGGTAGGTAGGTAGATGGTTGTGGGTTGGTGGTTTTTTTTTTTTTAATGTTTCATTGGTTTTTATTTTTTGGTTGTTGGTTTTTTGGTTGGGGTTGGTTGTTGGTATGTGGATGGGTGGGTAGGGTAGGGTAGGTCGGTATGTGGGTTAGATGGTAGGTCGGTAGGTCGGTCGGTCGGTCTGTCGGTCGGTGGTCTGTAGGTGAGGTAGGTAGGTTGGTAGGTAAGTAGGTAGGGAGGTAGGGTGGTAGGTAGGTGTAGGTAGGTAGGTGGGTGGGAAGGTAGGTAGGGAGGTAGGTAGGTAGGTAGTAGGTAGGTAGGTAGGTAGGTAGGTGCTTGGGGTTGGGTTTTTTGTTGCTTGGTTGGTTGGTTAGTTGGTTGCTTTTGTTGGGTTGTTTTTGGTTGCTTGGTTGGTTGTTGGTTTGCTTGGTTGCTTGGTTGGTTATTGGTTTGCTGCCAATGTGTGCTTGGCTCCTTTTGGTTGCTGTTCCTGGTTGGTTGAGTTGTGCTTGGTTTTTTGGTTGGTGTGCTTGGTTGGTTAGTTGGTTTTGCTTGGTTGCTTGGTTGGTTGCTTGGTTGGTTAGTTGGTTCTTGGGTTGCTTGGTTGGTTGCTTTAACAAAAAAACGAAAAACAAACTGAATAACCAAAACAAAACCAGAACAAAAACAAAGGGAAACCACCACCCCCCGCCCCACCACAGCCCCACTCCACACCCCGCCGCACGCCCAACGCCCCCACCCCGGACGCGCTGCGACCCCCCATCCCCGCGAGCCCCCGCTTACTCGCCCCCCCCACCCCCACCCCCCCCCCTCCCCCCCCCCCCCTCCCCCCCCCCCCCGCACCGACCTACGTCTTCTTTTTTTCTCTTTTTGTTCTTTTTTTGTTCCACTCACAAATTAGGGAAACCCCTTAAATCATTAATTTAAGTGTAAATAGATACTTGGATAGATTGATTCCCCAAACGACTAACTTTCTTCATGATTTATTGCAATATTTGTATGACATGTCCGCATCCGGACAAGTAAATTACAACAAGTGGCCTATGGGCACTAAAAACTAACTGTGAAGAACTAATTGCAAATTTTTCAGCATAGGTTTATTTTCTGGATGCTCTGTAAAAGTAAGAGTAAAACAAAAGCGTTATGAATCACCACTGCGCCCTGAAGTTCACTTAGTAGTGCATTCACGATATAGTAAAAGGACAATACAATTGAGTCACAGAAGTCGAAGAAATAGTGACGTACCATCAAAATATTTTCGGTGCGATTTTATTTCCCAATATCGGGGATCTCGCTCACAAACATGTCTTGGGCCTACTTGCTGTTTACAATGTCTGCCATTGTGTCCTCTAGAGTGGTAAAACTTTCTAAAGAAGTTTGATTTATGTAGGATAATTCTCCACAGCAAGTCAGATTAAGTGCAATATAATAGCATTATATACTTTGATGTCTGCTCTCGGGAAAAAAATAGTACGGAAAGGGAAATTTCGGCTTTCTTATTAATCTTGGAGTGCTCATTCAATTCATCAAAAGTAAAAGGAAACACAAAATCATTAATGGCTCCTAAACCGAAATAGGACGAGATATATAATCTTACATATCCTAGTCGAAAAGTACCTCCGCCCGTCAAAACATCTCACAGGCAAATTTTGCATTACTTATTGCTTCATCTTGAAACGTCGGACCTCGGCTTGTTAACTCTCCTCATACATTCACCTTATACTTACTACGCTTTAAGGGCGTTTAAGGTCGCAATTAAATTGCTAAACGAAACTGATAACCTGACACGTTAAATTTATCAGTATTCGACCTGAATTCATAAGTTGTTTAGCGGTTTTAGAGGTGGGTCTGATCACAATGAGGTTTGGTAAAACCGATATTACCTCGATCGATTTATTACTGAACTATGTTTTCGGCATGGTGTTTATTTTGTGTCAGCAATGGAATTAATTTCCCTCCCGTTTTGTTATTCTTACTGCCTGTTACTCTATCACACTTCACTTGCAACACGATACTTGCGAGTGTTAACCAGGAACATTTTCTTAAAGCCCTGGTCGTTTGGGGGCAATTTTCCTATTACCTTCACTTCTCACTGCTTTGTCCCCAGAGAGACGTTCGTCAGAACGGAAGCCACACTGTAAGGCTCGACAAATGTGCTGCAATAAAATTAGTTTTTTTTGCCTTTTCTTGTTTTGGAATAGAACGGGAATTAATCGCTGATTCCCATGCTCGTGGCAAGGTTTGGGCAAAGAGTGGAAGAGAACAGGGCTTGTATTGACGTCCTTTTAAAATAAAAAATATAATCATGATATTTTGGACAAAGTTGAATGAGAGAAAAATATTGCCAAAAGTACGACGTAATTCGGGATTCAATTGAACAGAGATCATAAACGAAACAGAAAACCATCAGTGTTCTCGTTAGAGTCATTCCCATGCGGTTCCTTTGAAAATAATTCCTATATGTTCCTTACATTCTTGTCATCACGCATTTTATTATCCCTCGAAAAGATGTAGTGTATCGTGGTTTGCTTATGTTTGCCGCTTCATGTGAATTATTCTTATTCACCGCATCTTCAATCAATTCTTTTTTGTCGTTTAGTTTTTTAATTTAATATTGCAGTTGAAATAAAATAAACCTCAATTTCCAAAAGGCTTTATGAACACAAAAATATATCGAGTGACACACTTATTCCGAGAGAATGGACTGTTTTGAACTTCAACTTAATGTTGCTTGTCATTAGGATATGATCATGACAATGTTGAATTAGCCTAGAACACAAGGGGTAATTCCCACATAGAGAGGGCACATCAACTAGTAATTGAATTCAAATCATGTAAACAAGTTCTAACTGAACTGAGAGAGTGATTTTTATTATTCATGTCAATATCTGCATGAAGTTAAACAAATCAAAGAAAAAACGCTGTTCTTCCGTGTGACGTCAGTATACCCTACGTTTGATTTTCGTTGCGAAATCATCGAGAGGGGCTTCAAACCACAACTTACTTTATTGGTTTCATTGTATCTGCGCTGCGTAATACTTTGATATGTGGATTACTTTTATATGTGCCATGTTAACTGGAGCAGCTTGGCGTTTCGATCGCTAGCAGATCTTCATCAGATGAACTATTTTTCTGTCAGTACTGTTGAGTATCTGCCAGGATCGAACGTCAGACCCGTCAACATATCTACACATTCTTTGTGGATGCGCTTTTTTTTGTTATTTTCTTGATGTTTTTCACAATTCACAATTTTGAAAACATATCCGTTCATCGAATGCCCATAAACTCGTTTGAAATTGTTATTACTCGATTACATCAATTCCCAATTATCAGGATTGGTTTTAAGATACCACACTTTATCTCTAAGATAGACGATGTATCATTTTTTCAGTTTCGTTAACATTATATGAACGTAACGTCCGTAACGGTGGAAATGCCTAACATGAACAAACTCAGAAATTTTGTTTTGTCCTTTCTGGTGTCAATAAAAAGCACAATGAGTAATTCATCTGTTAAATATGATTACTAATGGGTTGGTCCTATAATCAAAACTAATGCCACATTTTCTTGTTGTTTGTAGGCATTGTTTTCGGATTTATTTTATTTAGCACTGGTAATAGTAAAATGCGAGTATAATTCGCAATCAAATATTTTCGGATTAGTTAGCTATACTTTTTCGCAATAATTCCCCCAAGATTGGTTAAACTGCTCAGGTCCGCCAAGCTTTGGCGCAATGAGCAGCTACCTATATTTAGATCACCAGTTAGGTACATTATGTCGGGCAATATTACAAATAAGCATTGCAAAATAAATATAAAACAAACACAATCATTCCTTTTCCCATTTTTACGAACCCATTGCATATTCAAAATACATAGACTGCGCAACATCGATATACAGTTTTAGAGTGAACTAAATTGATCACCGCTGCTTTTAAGGTATCACTAATATAATAAAAGAGAAGGGAAGTTATTCTTATCTTTGACCAAACTGCAATTGCAGGGACTTTGGCATTCAATGCATCACCGGGTTTATTGGAGATCAATAAAGGTTTAAAGAAGGCGGCTAAGCAAATACATTTTGCCCGCCATATGTTCTTTTAATGTAATCTATAAATCCACTCCTATCCAATGAGTTACAATGTTCAATCCTATGTGTACAGGTGACGCCAATTGAATCACAAGTATATTTTGAAAATGCACGACCATTTGATATGATTTGTCATACCGAAAAACAACAACAAAAACATGATAATTATGATAAGCTGAATTGTTTCTTGTTATATAAAAGATAAATACGCACCAATGAATCCGGCAGAACAGGCGCTATACTACCAGTAATGCTAAAGGCTGTGAAAATGTGCAAAGTATAAGAACTCTCCAAAAAGAGCTTTTGGAAAAACTATATGGACATTTTGGGTGTATCCTTGGTGTAAGATACTCATGAGTTAGAGAGACTTTTTACGGAATAAATCTATACAATATTTTAATGCGTTTATTATTTTATAGAAGAGATCATGATAAGCTAATTACGTGCAGTCTTACACGAAGGATAAAGCAGTTTTAGTGGTTGAACATGCGAAGGACTTTGCTATATATGTATAGTCACTGTTGGGCACATTTTCTTAAATCAAATCCCAAATAACTTCGAGTATTATCAAAAGTGTATAATACAGACGATGACATAATATTGGAAGATAAAATACTATTGCACCATTACCACGGCCTAACATGCTGGCGCTCGCAAACGATATCGTTTTGTTAATTTTACCAATTAACATTTTTTGAAATGGTTGCTTTCTTATACTTGCAGCTGCAAAGATATACCATGTAACATAAGTAAATCATTTAAGTGTGTAGATGTTGTCTAAAATGTTTAAATATGCGCCATTTCTTTGTTCATTTATATACAAGTACCACCTTTAAATTTCATCTCTCAGAAAGTGTTTTTTTTTTCTTAATTGAAATGGCAGCACATTTACTTTGTGACTTGAAAGTACTGTTGGATCACGTTGCGTCTTTGAACATCTCTAAAATGGTTTTAAAAGACTTTCTCAGCTAAACCTAGGTATTTTCCTTCGAAAATCTAGAGTATATTGTGTGTGTGTGTGTGTGTGTGTGTGTGTGTGTGTGTGTGTGTGTGTGTGTGTGTGTGTGTGTGTGTGTGTGTGTGTGTGTGTGTGTGTGTGTGTGTGTGTGTGTGTGTGTGTGTGTGTGTGTGTGTGTGTGTGTGTGTGTGTGTGTGTGTGTGTGTGTGTGTGTGTGTGTGTGTGTGTGTGTGTGTGTGTGTGTGTGTGTGTGTGTGTGTGTGTGTGTGTGTGTGTGTGTGTGTGTGTGTGTGTGTGTGTGTGTGTGTGTGTGTGTGTGTGTGTGTGTGTGTGTGTGTGTGTGTGTGTGTGTGTGTGTGTGTGTGTGTGTGTGTGTGTGTGTGTGTGTGTGTGTGTGTGTGTGTGTGTGTGTGTGTGTGTGTGTGTGTGTGTGTGTGTGTGTGTGTGTGTGTGTGTGTGTGTGTGTGTGTGTGTGTGTGTGTGTGTGTGTGTGTGTGTGTGTGTGTGTGTGTGTGTGTGTGTGTGTGTGTGTGTGTGTGTGTGTGTGTGTGTGTGTGTGTGTGTGTGTGTGTGTGTGTGTGTGTGTGTGTGTGTGTGTGTGTGTGTGTGTGTGTGTGTGTGTGTGTGTGTGTGTGTGTGTGTGTGTGTGTGTGTGTGTGTGTGTGTGTGTGTGTGTGTGTGTGTGTGTGTGTGTGTGTGTGTGTGTGTGTGTGTGTGTGTGTGTGTGTGTGTGTGTGTGTGTGTGTGTGTGTGTGTGTGTGTGTGTGTGTGTGTGTGTGTGTGTGTGTGTGTGTGTGTGTGTGTGTGTGTGTGTGTGTGTGTGTGTGTGTGTGTGTGTGTGTGTGTGTGTGTGTGTGTGTGTGTGTGTTGGTGCAGCACGCATGTGCTCATTAAGTGAACAATTAGCGTGGGTGTAAGCATACGAGTGGGTTGTGAGAGTTGTACATCTATGCGTCTGTTTATACATAGTTGTTTATATATGCTAATTGTTTTTATTATTTAAATGTACATATATTGTAAATGTTGTGCAGGGCCTTCTTGGAGATCAGTACTAGATACTGAAGAAGTTACCCTGGGTAAAGAAAGATTAAATAAATAAATAAATAAATAAATTTTCCTTCGAAAATCTAGAGTATATTTTAATTTGATGTTTTGCCCTGAAAATTTGCACGTGGCATTCGTTGATCGCATTGCAAAGTTATATGGGTTTTAAAGGTACATTTTAAAAATGTTTTTTCTACTGTTTCGTCTTATTGGTTTGCCACACTGCTCTTAATTGACAACACACACGGAGACGCAGATTTGTTTTACTCCAGGTGTCTTTTCAGGTCATCAGTAGTAGACCCTAGGTAAAAGGTAGCCATGCCGTAGAACAGGTGAGCCACATTGTATGACTATAATACAATCACCTGTTATCGAATTCCAGAGATCAACAAACGGAACAGCTGATCTATTGTACTCTTGGTATTTCTACCGTAGCGGAAGTTAGACGTTAATCGCCAAGGCTGTGTCGTTGTATTTCTGCAAAGGGTCTGTAGCTATGCTGTTATGGACTGTTGCGAAGGTTGTGTCATAGCATTCTCACCGTTGACAACGTCCTTGCCAACGGCTTACTGTATTTTAGCGAAACGAAACGAAACGCCCATTGGTTTACACGATTTATTCCGTCGTGCATACATAACGTGCATAACGGAATAAAGCGTGTAATCCAATGGGCGTTCCGTTTCGTTTCGCAAAATACAGTAAGCCCTTGCCAACATATTTCTAACGTGTTTGAAAAAAATCCGAACGTTTTGAACAACCTGTGATGGGAGATGTGTCTCGCACCTCTCGCTCTCGCCGCTCTATACCCGGGGCCTGGGTCATGACGAGACTAGTATTTGTGCATAATCATTATAATATTGCTGTTCATAGATCGATCGTACAAAAGCCACATAATACATTAACATGTCCCCTGCATGACTTTCAAAAGTGTATGGCGTTAATATGTTGCCTAATTAAAGGGCATTTCGTGATCCTAGCACATTTATTGATTCACTAAATATCCTTAACACTTAAGTGGTCAAGGTCTTGGGCATGCCCGTTGGTGGTCAAGGGGAGATCCCTATGGACCCTTACCTAAATATCTCATTTCCCTTAGGAATATATCAATAAAACTCATCACATGTCAAGACTACTCTAAAACATTAACAACAAAGAAAGAAAAATGAAAAATATTATTCAACCTTCAAATTAGGGGCAAAACATTGATTTTCATAAGCGCCAATTTTCACCAAAAAGAGGCCATTTCGTTTTTTAATTTACTCCAACATGATACACTTAAATTTGAACTAGTACTTGTTTCAAGTTAAGATTGGATTAAAATAACTATGTTTAGCAAAAACAGGGGTGTTAGATATCATTTTTACTAAGCTGTTTTCTGAGCAATATATTTACCATTCATTTGTATACAGGGAAATAGATTACGGATCAAATTACATAATAGCATATAATTGGTTAATGAAAAATTGATGAAATTTAATTATTATTTGTTTGTGATAGTAACGTAAGTCCACATACATAATTAGCCACCAATGGTCAAAGGTAACCTTTAAATGATTTATGTCATGGGCATGCCCGTTGGTGGTCAAGGAGGGGGTCCATATGGACCCTAACGCGATATCTCCGCAACGCGTGACACGATTTTCTTCGCAAACATGTCGGAAGATGCGGAATAACAAGGTTGACGATTAGCAGAAACAAAGGCCCCATCAGCATTTGCGTTTCTGCGCTAATGCGCAAAAACTGATTTTAGGGTCCAAATGGACGCCCCCCCCCCCCCTCCCTTGACCACTTAAGTGTTAAGAAAATTTTAATTTCCAAAATTTTAGTTGATTCTATATATAGGCCACTGTGTTGTAACACAAATTATGGTTTATTCTGGAATAGATCAAATTTAATTGCACGTAAGATTAGGCATACATGTATAATTGGGCCAACGGTTCAGATGATATAAGAATCTCAATTTCTTTGAGGTAATCGGGGGAAAGGGCTGAAGATCACGAAATGCCTCTTTAATTATACCCTCTACTTAAGACAAAACAAAACCATAAGTTTGAGAAGATTTTAATCATTTGTTGCTGTCTTGGCTATTTTTTTTTTCACAGGTCATTCTATTCTCAAAAGTACGCGGTCCCTTTAAACAGGATTTCTTCCAGTGTGTCAGCGACACCAATGAGTTAACGAGCAGTATTTACACAACACTCGTCATCATCATACAATTTGTGGTTCCTCTTATCCTGATGGTCTTATCATACGCTCTCATTCTCTTCAAAATCACATCCAGCATAGGACAAGGTAAGAACAGAACTGTAAAAGATCCACCGTATTCTTACGGTGAAACCGTAAACTATTTACGGTTATTTACATGCAAATTTTACGGTTGACCGTAAGTTTACGGTCAACCTGTAAACCAACCATAAAAATAAGCGTTAACGGTAAAATACCGTCAGTTGCCAGGATAATTTTATTTAAAACCGTAATTTTGACGTTTTTAACACGTATTTTTTCCAATACGTATTTACAGTAAGCACATTCTTTTAATTTAAAAACAAATTTTTGTTTAACTACAGGGTAAAGTTCACGTACAATTACAGTCAACCGTAAAATTTGCATGTAAATAACCGTAAATATTTTACGGTTTCACCGTAAATATACGGTGGATCTTTTACAGTGAACCTTTATACTAGTCTTGATTATTTGTATTAATATGAGAGCGCTTGTAAGAGAGCTCTTTATGGTAAAGAATCTTCATGGACATATCCAATGTTGCAATAGAATACGAAAGATTTGCGCTAAATTTAACGCTTGGTGTCAACGCGAATTCCCTGAAGTAGTTCCTTTTTCACCAAACATCGCCTGTGTTCTTGTGTCATATATAGGAGAAACCCCAAGGTGTAGTTTGGTTTTATATTACCTGGGTGTTTTGGCCATTAAACTATTCCAAGGTGGGAACCGCTGAAAAAAAAAACAAAAAAAAAAACAAAAAGTTTGTTGCCACTTAATTTACAAAGTATTCCGTTGGTGTAGTTGAGAAACGTTTATTGATCGGTACCAAAGTAGATGGTCCAGCTTCCATAGAAAAAGACGGAATAAAGTGTGAAAGTACAATGTTGCGTGTAGAATCTAAAGCCATTTACCGTACTTTACAAGCCAATGCATGAGTTATGATGGAGAGTTTGACAAGCAATCTGCAATGGATTCAAGCAATCTATATACACCTGGCACAAAAAGTATCTCGGCATGGCTGCTTCTTTCATATAATACCTGAGTTGTAAAAAAGCGTGCAGAAATGGCTGAGATAGAACGTCCGAAAGACTCAAACCCCCAAAACCAAAAGTTGCAGTTTTTGGATTTTTCAGGGGCATTGCAGTGTGACTGGGACAGAAACACGCGGACCACAAATCAAATTGAAGTGGCTTTATCGTCATTCAGTCGGAAAATCTCTTTGTGTAATCAATACACACGTATTATTGCGTTGTACCACACAGTGACCATTGGAAAATCCAAAAACCTCAACTTTTGGTTTGGGGGATTAGCGTCTTTCGGGCGCTCTATCTCAGCCATTTTTGCATTTTTTTTACAAAAGCGAGGTGTTAAATTGAAAGAGCAAGCCATAAGCAACAAAATGTATATTTCGAAAAACTTTCAAAATGGTCTGACTTTGGCACAATACTGATCGAAAAACATGCCGAGATACGTTTTGTGCCAGGTGTATGATAAACAGGTGCCGTTCATGGCTAAGACTATTTCAAAAACAACATTTCTATATAATCTTAGCAATTTACGGCTACAGTTGGAAAACCATTGCTCCTCCAGCATAATGTAGAGATGGGTCAAGTCCATGTATACCAGAGTACACCCTAAAGACGACAACGCAACTTTCTTAAACGCGATCCAGCTCGATACTTTTTCATCGAGTGGGGTACCATCAACAAAACACTGAATTTTTAACCGATTTTCTAAATGGAAAGTAGTTTTTTTTAATATATTAAACTTCAGTCACTGTAAATTGACAATGATAAGTGTGGAACAGTGTACTCCCCGAAAACGTTGTTATATAAAGCAAACATTAAATTGTTTAAATTGTAGGGGTGGTTCAAGTCATAAAATAAAAATCAATGGGAATCCCTGCAGTCACCAGTCTGTCCCCTGTAGCCATGGTAACCAAACAAATGAGAGGTCCCATGGAGATGCTTTGTGATTGATTGCTTGACTTTTCGCGCTGATCTACGGAAAATTTTCCTTACGGCATGCTTAAAACACGTTAGAAATTAACAATTTGAGCTAAAATTTCAGTCTGATTTCTGGAAATTCATTAACCCAAATTAACATTCATTAAAATATGTATGGACTCAACACGGGTTTTTGGGGGTGTTCAATATGTAATTTCTTGCAAATAGCCGAATTCCAGTGCTACGGCTGATTATCGTGTTTTTTTTTTTTTTACAAAATTAAGGTGGCGGGCAATCCGAGCATGATTAAACAAACTAAGCCAACCCAGCTATAGGCTTTAAACCATTTCTTTCTTTCAATTCATCCTCAGTGGGTGTACTAAAAAATAATGAACTTAAACTCCGCCTCCTTTCTGATGAATTCCTCTCACAATCTCTAGAGCATATATAGGTTCCATAAATCGGTAACATTTAGTTATTGATGCTTGTTTAGTTTTCGTGCTTAACTGTGTTCATCCAGTCGGCTTTATTTATTTTCAATATTATCTCCTTCTCTTGCACTAGCTAAAGGTTTTTCTTGGCTGCTTTTAAATTTCATTGTTCAATTTGCCGTGGAATTCTGGTATTGTATTATCACTTGTCATAAGAAGCTGCGTTAAATGTCTAATATGGCTAAAAGTATTCAGTAATCCATCATTCTTGATAGTTTGTAAGTTTCAGCTTAAATATTAACTAAAGTTGTTATCTTCAAAAGGGACGATGGTTGTGAAATAATAAAACCTTAATGAAGTATACAAGTGGGGTTCATAGTTTGAATTAGGTAAAGAATTTTCTGCGATATTTAAAATAAAGAATGTTATCTTTTGGAGTTGAATTATGCAAAGGGTTTTCCTTGCTTTGAGTGATCATCTAAGGTAATGTGAGGATTATGACGCCTCTAAGGTAATCAACAGTTTTCCAAACGTAAACCTGGCGAGAATTCTATAACAAGTTACTAAACAGATCCTTATTACTATAACCGGAGATTCTGAGGGTGTTACCATAAATTAAACAATTAGGCTGTGTCCCAATTTACTTACCGATACAGCCCTAATTCATTAAGCTAACAGAATACAAAGCAGTCACCATGAACAAAGCGAAATATGAGCGAGCACACAGAAACCAAAAGGCAAAAGTAGCTATGTAATGTGAACTCAAAATCATTATAATTTGAAATTAAAACACAATCAACTTGATTTGAAGAGTCTATATACGTGCATATTCTTATATTTATGAGTATACTAATGTACTACTTTACCAGGAGTTAATTTCAGAACAAACATAAAATGTTTCTTTTTCGCGCCATGAAGAAAACGTCTAGTGTTATCATGTCTTTTACAATGAAAACACTTAGAAACGCATCACCTGTAGGTGACACCACATTAAATATCAACAAACATTATTTGCATAAATCTAGTAAAGAAGAAAGTATTGAATTAAATTTTACCTCACTCATATGAATTTCTATTCAAAACAGAAATTATCATTTTAGAATTTGATTTAACCTCATGCTTGTAGATGTTGAACACAACCAATCATGAAATTCTGACCGTTTCGCATTCTTGTGGAACTATACTCGCCCTCTTCTGTCTATAGAACCCTTAAGTATACCAAATCCTTCGCGGGCATACGACAAGTGTTATTTCCCCGTCAAATAACCAAAGTTGGATTATACTTTTCATTAGAAAACGGCCAGCCGTCATTATTATCGTACCAATATATGCTTCGGAAACGCCTTGAGGAAATTGAACTTTTAAAGACATGCGATATATCATAATTTGATTGAGCCGATGTCACGATATCTTACGAAATATTACGTTTATTGAAGATGTTCAAAATTGTGCCGTATAAGAACTTAACGGAGCCATCTTTTGCCTCCAGTCAGCCGTTTTCCCCACGGGAGGGGAGCATAGCATCTGTCGGATTATGTTGTCCGTATCATATTGTTCGTGTCTTTGGGGAAAATACAAAATATTATGGATGTGATATTATGTAGTATTTTGTATACTTACTGGGTGGAGGCTCTAGTTTTAAACCAAACATTACGTTGTGAAGTTATCGCATTGTTTTGCAGTATTGAGGCGAAACGTCTTTAAAAAGAGATAGAAACAGGCAAGGTAAATAATGAGTGGGATCTAGTTGTAAGCCGCGATAAATACCCTTTTAAAACAAACAAGGTTTCAGCTCTGGGGAATCAACTAAAATACGCGGGTATGTTAGCATTGACCAATATTACAGATCCATCGTCAAATGTCAATCGATTTGTTGTAAAATACATCGCATTGTCTTGCCATTAAGACCTGACAATGACATTTTACCTGTCCTACGAGTATGGTATGTTCATTTTGGTATATTCTTGAGTTTGCCATAAAATTGTCGGGAAGTATGTGCATATCAAGGGATTCCGGACGCACAACGGTCTTGTGTAATCTGGCGTGCTTGTATAACCATTCACGGGTGATAAGCAACAAAAGGTTTCGCTAGAGTCTTGTTCAGGTACGCGTTCAGACATAACACCCTTTAGATATGGATGGTAGCAGTAACTTAGTTGTTATGCTGAACCTCTATTCAAGCTTAAAACCATAAAAGAGATCTAAAAACGCTCACAGTACCTTAGTTTTTGTTAATTTAGTTTCACAAAATTTTCAAATCGACATTAATCGATTTACCCTTTTTATGACACTGGTTCCGCAAATAATCGTACGCGGGACGCATTGGTGAAAGGTGGACCACTACACCAGCCTCGCCATTTAGATATTTCAACTATCGTTGGGCAATGTTTCCAAACATTTTACATACAATCCATTTGGATATACATATCGGGGACGAAAATAATTCTTCCCAGATGAATACATGCTTAATGCTTACTTACATACAAGGTACAATAATGGAATAATTAAACACATTACTAACACACGTGTATTATCATGAATACAACCATATGGATGACGTGCGACACGTGCGCGGATAGGAGATTCTAATTTGTCAATCATAATCAATAAAGAACTTCACCTGTCCAAGAAGGCGTATAATACCATGCGTGATCTACAGTAATGCCTGGTGGTTGGCAATGGTCTCTGGAGGTCTTTCGCTTCAGCAAGGGGACACGTTAGACACCGGATTCTGGCTAGGTCCTTCCTCGCCAATGCAATAAGGGCTGCTTTTTCTTGAGTTATAAACTTACTCACTAATGTGGCCGTATCTGGGCCCTAGGCTTTATACCATATGACATTAATGGAAATCTGGCACAGGAGAAAACTTTGCGTACCGTCATGAACTTCAATGTCGTCAATTATCAAGGGAATATTACATCAAACGGAATTTTAAGGAAAGGGGTGGTTTTAACGAAATACAGAAAAAGAAATACGGTTTACATGGTTGAATTAGGATGCTCTTATACCTATGCAGATCTGTTAACACGGGCGTCTTGAATGCATTCATAAAACAGATATACAGTTTGCAATAAGTGAATAGAATGCAAAACCACCCGTTTGAAATTTGTACTTTTTGCTTTTCTTGGTGTAATTCTCAAATGTCCGTAATAACCTGAACTGTTTAGAAGTGTGAGCAGGATATAAACGATATATTCATTTTTTCCAAATTGAACATACTGACGCATATAGCCAGCCAATTATACAGAATATAATGAGAAGATATGTGCTGCTTCTGAAAATAACTTCAAGAGCTTAACCATTAAGCCCAACATATTTTAGTGGTATTATCGCAAAATGTTTGAAAATGGAGTACAGTGCATATCGTATTTTGCATACAAACTCCAACTTCAAATAGTAACCATTTAATAATGTGGAAAACTAAAATTTGATAGTTTATTTCTCTTTTTTATATCTTTGTACCCTACTACAGGTGCATCAGACAATCTGTCAGAGGCCCGTTCACGCCTATTTCTTCGTGCACAACAGCGCACTATACGTATGGCGGCCGCTATATTTGCAGTCTTTGTAATCAACTGGGCTCCATACAGCGTAGCCTCTCTGTGGTATATGTGGGTACCAGGTGATCATGAAGAGAATCACCTCCTATTCGAGATCTGCTTTCTCTTTGGAGTCTCCAATTCTTGTTTTAATCCACTCATCTACGGTGCGTGTAATATTCAGCATGTGAATTACTTGCTGAGATGTTGCGGTATTAAAATCGGTGATGACGTTAACAGTACTCAGGGATCTGATCGAAAGACTTCGACATATTACGTGAGGGGAAATCAAACGACCAAAACATCATTCGCACCCCGAAGTGTTGTTCGCGGTGAAAATCATAACAACCACCATTCCGGTGGGAAATTCATACCTATGACGGAGAGGAATGCAACAGCGTACTAGAGTTTGACAAAATGCCTTGCACAACATAATAAAAGTCTTTTCTTTTTGGTCAACAGCTTTCACTGTATATTTTGGTTTAAATGAATTGCGTCATATAGTTGGATCAGACCTGTCCAATAGATCGCATACATATCATTGCCCGTCTCCACGGGCTATATTAATGAAGCACCACCATGGAAAATAATTTTGTTAATGTTTATCTAAAACTATTGTACGAACAGACCTTCTAAAAGACCTTTTTATTGAGATTGTCTATGTGACCGGTTTGCTTTGTAAGTTTTCTTTCGTTGTTGATTAACATGTCAATTACCACACGATGAACTCAACATGATACACTAATAACACGTACCCTAAGTTTTCGTGTGTTCAGTCCGTTTTCTTAATAGATTTAAAAACGTTTTTTTTGTTAACAATTCATGTCCATGCGACAACCAGCATATTAGCTGCTAGGATGCTGCGGTACGAACGCAGTAATGTGGGTGAAGAGCACTGTATTATGAAGACATTGTGTTAAATAAAGATCCACTTTTCTTTTGGGTCTTCTTACATGGTTGTTTGAAACGATACTGTATACCGAATTAACAGCGGAAACTACGTGCGAAGATGTTTGGCGGTTTTAACTCGGTGAATGTCATGAACATTAGCCAATGTCTAATTGCAAGATTCGGCATAATTCGATGAGGTGAATCAAACGAGCAAGACATCGTATGCACCCCGAAGTGGTTGTTCGCTGTGAAAATAACGATTCCGGTGGAATATTATACCATGATATACACATTGCGATGACAAAAGCCTCGCACCGAAAGTCTGTTAGGGATTATTTCAAAAATTGTGAATTTTGTGTGTATTTTATAAAATATTGCCGATTTAACTGCTTTTAAGCTACGCCCTTAAAATATCCGGTGTACATTTAATTTGTATTCTTGACTGAAATTATCACAATAGGCCCGAAGATAATACTTGCCCTTCTTGCTTAAAGAGCTTTAAAGTAAACCACAAGAAATTGTTTCTCCAGTTTGTTTAACGGTATATTTCCTATAAATCCGGTTTTGCAGCCATGTCATGCACATCTCTAGACACGACGCTTTTCCTTCCGTTTAGTTCCTCTGTTAATTTATTTCGCATGTCCCTATTATGTTTTAATTTCCAGACTTCTTTTCTACACTTCGCTCCTTTGTCAATCACCGAGATTTTTGATCTTTCACGATCCCTTAAAAGTGCCCTAGTCTAATTTGGCCCTATCTTCTTTGTGTCGTATTGCATATCGCCCTGTCATAAAGTGACATCTTATACTTACAACTACTTGTACTTTCAGCACATAAAGATTTCCGATTTGTCTAGGATTATTTTATAAGCGCATATCCGATGTCTTTTTACGAGTAGACTAAATGTTATTGTTAAGTTTCCCCTTGAGCTGTAAAAAAAAAAAAAAAAAAAATGAGGGGAAATCAAACGAGCAAGACATCGTGTGCACCCCGAAGTGTTGTTCGCTTTGAAAATAACAACAATGTGGAATATTATACCATACACAGTGGAGATGACAAAAGTGAGGGGAAATCAGACGAGCAAGACATCGTGTGCACCCCGAAGTGTTGTTCGCTTTGAAAATAACAACAATGTGGAATATTATACCATACACAGTGGAGATGGCAAAATTGTGAATTTTGTGTGTATTTTATAAAATATTGCCGATTTAACTGCTTTTAAGCTACGCCCTTAAAATATCCGGTGTACATTTAATTTGTATTCTTGACTGAAATTATCACAATAGGCCCGAAGATAATACTTGCCCTTCTTGCTTAAAGAGCTTTAAAGTAAACCACAAGAAATTGTTTCTCCAGTTTGTTTAACGGTATATTTCCTATAAATCCGGTTTTGCAGCCATGTCATGCACATCTCTAGACACGACGCTTTTCCTTCCGTTTAGTTCCTCTGTTAATTTATTTCGCATGTCCCTATTATGTTTTAATTTCCAGACTTCTTTTCTACACTTCGCTCCTTTGTCAATCACCGAGATTTTTGATCTTTCACGATCCCTTAAAAGTGCCCTAGTCTAATTTGGCCCTATCTTCTTTGTGTCGTATTGCATATCGCCCTGTCATAAAGTGACATCTTATACTTACAACTACTTGTACTTTCAGCACATAAAGATTTCCGATTTGTCTAGGATTATTTTATAAGCGCATATCCGATGTCTTTTTACGAGTAGACTAAATGTTATTGTTAAGTTTCCCCTTGAGCTGTCAAACGCTAAGTATAGGGTCTTGACTATGTGATATGAACTCTGACAAGTCAAGGCACTCGCCGGAGATCGTAGTCTGAAATCAGCTCGTGAGCGGCTATTCGGTATACAGGGATGCTTCTGGATGTATTAGAGGGTTTACACTGCCTTACTCCACCTTTGCTAGATAAATACAGTCTATGAAATCAGATAACCTCTATCTCTCTCCATGAGATCTCCTAGCCTTAAAGAACACGACTTTCATGTTTAGCGCTACAAGAAACTCATTGCATGAACTTTAAAGCAATTGGTATTCATGTTGAAAGGTCTGTTGACAAACCTGATTCGTATTTTGCCAAGCTATTGAAATATTAGATTGGATGAAAGAATCCCGGTCACACGGGATCATGTTAAAGTACGTGTATAAGTCGTATTTGTGGTTTTATGGTTTGTCGTAATTTATCCAATGTTCCCAACATCTCACTGTAAAGATGGGTGCAATAAGAGAGTTAAAGTCAATGCATTTTTTTTTTGTACTTTGTGGCAGTTTTGCGTGAAGGTTCAGTTGTTATAATATTTTATGTTTATTTTTACACAATACTGTGATATTTACCAGAATGATTTTCTCAGAGAATTTTATAAGAGGAATGATACATTCTCTTTCGATATTTGTTGGCACTTTAACTGATCAATAAACTATAATTTACAAGTGCTACGTTAAGATAGAACATTTTAAATACTGTTGTCATAATTGTACATATTTCGAACAAATCGGGCAACTTTATAAAAGAACAAATTATACATTAGGACGGAGTAGAAAACAACGATAAAAATAGGGCCCACATTTAGAACAGAAGGAGGCTATTTCCAACTTCAAACATTATGTAATAAGCTATGTTAGATTATCCCTACCCTAAGCAGGTGATTTATTATTTAATTTTATCTTCATCTGCTCTACTAAAATGTTATAATTAAATTGGGAATGCATGAACATGTGGAACATTTCGCCACAGGCGTACGAATTGTTTTTCCTCTGTTACATAAGGTGTATCGGAAATTTATAAAACATATCGGAAAACATAAATCGGTCTTGGCAAATATATACACTTTTGTTTTAGATGTTTTTGGATATTTTTACTCCATCTAAACAATTTATTTATATATAAATGACGCATACAATTTTAGGAAAATGGTTTCCATTCTATTTTTGTACTCTTTAAGTAATCAACTAGGAAGGAGAATTTAATAAGATAATGGTAAGAGAATCTCTTTTACTATAAAGTAGATTATATTTTGGTAAAAGACCCAGATCTTTTTAAAACAATTAAACATAACGGATGTTAAACAAAATACGAATTTTGTTTTCGAGAAAATCGCATTTGAAAAATCGCGAACTCTAAAGAGTCCGTAGACATCCCCATTTACAATTCAAACGAGTAAATCCAATTAAGAAACGAAATGAACAACTGACAATTTATTTTAGCTAATATTCATGAATTCCTAATTGATGAAATGAATGTAATACATTTGAAAATTTACTCATCTTATCCGTCACACAAAAATTTACGCAAATTGGCGATTAGGTCATGACATAGTGACGGATGTTGAACTTTCCCTATACTAAAGCGTTATTCAGCATCCGTCATTATGGAATACAACAATCGGCGTTTTCCGAACATCCGTCAAACCAACGTCCATCATTGCGAATCTTCTCAATTTGGTTTATTACATAATGACGGATGTTGAGTGGATTGCCGAGATTCACAGCATTGAACTATTAATATAATATAAATTTATAGTAATAGCAGTATTTAGAAATTAATTACATATTTTGCTTGTGTCAGTTATAAATTTAAGGTGAGAACATTTACTAACAAAAATATTTAAAAATCCCTGTTGGGAAATCAAGTATACACTTCTATGACAGAGGGTTCAACATCCGTCACTATGTAATTTATAATTAAGATTATTAATTAACTAAGTACTTGCAAGCTTCGACATTTGGCATATTTGAGGACTTTTATATTTAGTACCATTTCCCTTAATTACGTAAAAATGTTAAAAATTCAACATCCGTCATTATGTAATACACCCGACGATATTCCGTGTTTATGCCTTGTACTTCTGCTATGGATACCCAAACCTATTGGCTGGTATTCTAAAGGGAGTCGAACTTTGGACCTGGGTTTTAACCAGGGTTAGTCCTACATGAGTGGACCTTTTTTTCTTTCAAAATACTGTGAAACCCTACGGAAAATGTTGGGTTTTATACGATTTGAATGTCTTCTGAGGGCTTATTCTTCTGCACGATTTTGTAAAATTTACTTGTCGCTGACCATTCAGCGTGTGTGACCTTTGCCCTATGTGTATGACCTTTGACCAGATTTGTTCTGTGATCAGGTCAGCGGTCATTTTGACCAAATTCGGTGGTCATAGATTATTTCTACGCAAATTGCCCTCTAGTGGACCTTTGACCTTTTATGTCAAAAATCGAAAACCCTGCACAAAAAGGTCATGCTGTCCCCCCCTACCTTCATACCAATACCATCCCATATATCAAAGCATACGAAACGAGCAACAGACGATCTCATTTTAGTAGTAATAGATACTTTGCGGCAATCCGAACTGCATGCGCCATGACCCTAAATCGTCAGTTAACCGCTATCCCCGACTAGCAGACATTTTGTAACCATCTCAAGTACAAAATGTTTTGAGTGATTAAATGTTGTAACAGACTGACAGGGACCGCTGAAACATAATTCTTAATTGCCACAAATGGTGCCTTAGGAAGCGGGGCCAGACAAAGTTGTACATGGGTCAACTGTACATTGATCCATCCATGCTGAAAATGTATTTTAGACAGCAAAACTATTCCTGATTTTAATCCTATGAACTCCATCAATAATTTCTCCCATATTTTATCTAAATCGGAGCAACTTTAAAATTTGACCCCTGTAACACGACTTGATCTTTTTTCATATTGATTTTTGTGCTTTTAACCTTATAAAACTCTTAACTTTACGTTGTAGATATTAACAAACTATCCTTCCTGAATCCTTGTGGTTGAAAATAACATGGTAATACTTTCAACATTTGGATATTTAAAAATTTGAACCCCTGTAGCAAACTTTGTTCTTGGCCCCTCTCCTTAGGGTACCATTTGTGGCACTTTGTTTCATCATGGTTCTCCTGTTCTGTCTGTCACATATTTATCACTCAACCCTTTTGTACTTGAGATGGTGTTCAAATGTCGCTAGCTCTAGACGGCCTCCTCTCAACGGAACGAACTCAATTGGGATATTACCACAAACCAGTGAACTACAGTCTTTAGCATATTCAGCTCTATAAGACTTTTATTCATACGCTCAAAATTTTAATCGTTTGTAAACAACCTTTAAAGCTCATCGCGTGACCATTGATTGAATAGTTGAAATGGCCTATAACGGACGACAGCATTACTTCAAACAAAATGCAACTTCTTGTCTTTTAGTGTGGCAATGGAGTAGAAGGTTCGTGGTGGTACTTTGAAGCCATGCGCCGTTACATTCAGAAAAATTGAAACCAACCGACTAATCTGAAATGATATTTTTTAACATACAACATCAACTTACATTAAAACAAAACACATACCCCACCTCGTTAACCCACACACCACCCACACTTCCATACACACAACCCGCCGCATACACAACACCCTTCGCGTACACACACACGTACAACACAACAACCCCTCCCACCTCGCACCACACATACCCACCTCACACACATACCACAACACCCTATCGCGTAACATAACCGTCACAACATCCTCCACACGCGCACACCACACCACACACAACACAAAACCAACACAATACAAACCAAAAACTCCATTTTTGGTTGACCTCTACTTCCGAGGATATAGCTGTTGACGTTTCGCAAGGTAATTGTATGCAATTATCCCAGAGAAATGAGAGTATTTCTGAGTCCACTGAAAAGTGTTTTTGACCTTTCAGTAAAACAGCTGTCTGGGGGGGCAAACAATCAAAAAAAAAAAATCCCCCCCAAACAAGAAGGAAGGGATGGGGTAGTTGGTGTGCCCGGTATCACTTAACAATATTCCTCTTTGAAAACCCCACTACCAATACACAAATTCTGACAAAAGTGACTTTCAATATCTGTGTGATTTTTTTTAGTTTAAATGACAGTAGTTAGTGAGTCGGAGCCCTTTAAAAGCGCCCCTACGGTAAACCACAACGTCCATCTGACCCATATGGTCTCAAAGGCTTCATGGTTATTTTAGTTGTCCAATTTGAAACCATAGATGGATGTTTTCTTTTCTTCACATTGTGTAGCCCGCAAGTAATTCTTTTCCATTTATCTTTCCAAAATACAAGGTTTAATGCTTGTCTTTCACTTGTACACGAAACCCTGCGTGTGATGTTATAAGAATCCCAGTTGCATCAAATTTTCAATTCCCTATAAAGCTTTAAAGTACCGATTGGAATTCTAGGCTGTTTCTGTAAGGTCACCCATCTGAACATATTTTTCTGACACAACTTATGAATTCGGAAACCTTAACGGCATAAGCATCTTTTTTCCGTGAATGGTTTCCTAATTCATAAGTGTGTCAAAAAAAGTATGTCAGATGGGTCCAACCTTAAGAAAACACCGGATTCGAGGATATGCTCTAAAAGCAAGTATCCCTGTCCTGGAATTCCAAAGTTGTCCATAATATAATCCGGAAATGGTCTTTTTTTTTTTCCGCAGGAATAACTTCCGAATCTTCCATGATATGGGTGCACAACGAAAAGCTTATTAATAGCAGTTTCAACTTGAGGTCGGATTGTCGTATGCACGTAAACATTAGAATTAACTTGTAAATCACAACTTCTCATTGAATAACCAGTGATCCTTAAAGTACACGCTGCCTCTTCCAACCAGGATCTTGTTGTTCATCGAAGCATTGGCAATAGGAACATTACAAACCACGAATTTGATATCAGCTATATCGCCCATTAATAGATCATCAAGAGCTTTCTGAATTATCTGATTGCTGATCAAACAATACGTCTCCCTACAAGCGAGGTAACGCAGAAAACATACCACAGCAGCAATTAATTCCGTTCTGGTAAATTTACACTAAAATTAATTCAGGCTAATTAATGTCTTTTCCATCCGACTTGACATGTTTTAGAACATCGTGCTCATATCATAACGACCTTGTAAGAGTACTATTGTTTTAAAAAAAAACAACATGATGCACTTTATCACAAGCATGTGTGTGGTGTATTTTGTCTAGTTCCCAACTTATTAAACCTTAAAACAGGCAGTGCTTTTCCTAAGGCAATTGAACAATAACATCTATAGAGAATATCATGACAGCAACCACGAAAGATGTTAAAGCGGCCACTGGCACATTTTTCCAAAAATATGAAATTTCTTTTCTTCATTTCTCTCAATGAATAGCTAGGCCATGGAAAGATACAGAGCCTATATTTTACACATAAATAACATAAACATACCCCCCAAACAGCATAGTGACCTTTTTTTGAGATGAGGATAAGACATCCAGGCAATTTGTAGACCAACTTTTAAGTTTTCCATAACTTGACTCCACCAACATCAACAAATGTATGACCATATTAACATGAATATTTTTGAACTCGTACTCACTGATAATTAAACCACAAAGGTTATAGGTCGGTCAAACAGTGTGCAAGCGTGAGAACCTGCATAGGAACGGCGTGCGTGGTCTTGTTTTAACCGCCATTTTCGGGGTCGTCTGTCTGAATATATACGTCGCCGGCGACGCTAAATTATAAAATCGTTCCGTTTACCCATAAGGAAGCTGATTTGGTCTCAATCATTTCGGGTGAGGCTTTTGTATATAAAAGCCTTACAGCCATGCAAAAATATCGATTTTGAAAAATCTTGAGGGCGCACTATTTTTCAAATGTGCCAGTGGTCATTTAAAACCCTTTTAAAACGTTGCATTTTATAGTTTCAGATCCGGCTTTGCCATAAATATTGATCCTACAAAGTATTTTTATGAACATACGATACAAATTCTGTAATGTGATCCCTCACCTGGATCGTGAGCTCAATACAATTTTATTAACCATGAGCTAAACCGTTAGGGACGTAATTGGATACGTTCACATAGGCTCAAAATTGTATATACAATTTGCTGACTAGTTTTGGGGTTGATTTTGTAAAAATGCTGTTTTGTAATTCTGTATAAACATTCGCCAGACAAATGTAGAAGGTGTTATATAATATTGTGTATATATAACATTGTGTATATGAATCGCAGTGTGATGTGTGAAATTGTCAATGGTTGCTTCAACAGTTGCATGTTAACGAACTTGTAATCTTGGCCCTTTTGCGGCAAAAGGTGTATTAATTAGTGTTAATTTCCAAAGACCATTATTTATATTTCGTCGGCTGAATACAAGACGAAAGTTAATTGACATTTTTGTCGAAATTGAGGTTTTGGTTAATTCATGGTATAATTTAAACTATATGTGAAGATATGTAAGTGATTTAAAACGTTTTAATTAGAAAAGGAAGATAACGTATGTGCAATGCGTTTTTTTTCGCTTAATGCAAGACCAACATAAGTGGCACTTACGTTGGTCTTGCATTAATCATTTTACCCTCTTTTCAGTGCAAGACCAACGAAAATGCTACGCTTACGTTGTCTTGCACTAGAAAGGGACAAAGATGTTTCATATGCAAGCTCAGCTTAAGTGGCACTTACGTTGGTCTTGCATTAACAGGAAAATACTGATTTCGCATGCGTTCTCTTCTTTTGTAAATAAACATTTAATTACGTTTATCTAGGAGAAATTATTTCATTTATATCATACCAACACGTTTCCTATTTTATTACCTGCTATAATTATGGACACACCAGCTATTATAGAAGCCAATAGAAACACAAAATGTTCTTCTGTAAAATTAAAGAAATGTGCTTACTTTGGTCTTGCATTGAGCCGATGATTTGATTTAACCATTGCTCTTTTTTTTATTTTCGCTATGCCATTAACGCGGAAAAAAGTTGTAACTTTAAAGAACTATATACTTACTGAAAGCTTGCCTCATTTAATTTATTTCAGTATACTTCGACAGTTACCAAAAGGACATATTCAATTGTTATTCCTTTTATTCCATGTGAAGAAATCAATAAAATGCCAAGAGAAAAGTAAAATAGTAATAAACTAAACATGCTATGAAGCAGCCGAATCTAACAAGAGTTTAATCCATTGTACGCAGGAAACTGCGTTTTTGTACCATTCTTTTGAGTTTTAGAGAAGTACTGTAAAGTACTGTAAGTGTAATGTTATCGTGAATCTGATTTAAAGCGCACACACTTGTATACTTGTTTGTTTGTACGTTTGTTTTTTCTTAAGACTCGTATTTTTAAGTTGTAGTACATGAATGACAATGCATTTACATTTAAGACCAAATATAACTGATCAAATTTGATCACAATAAGGCAATTAGGGTATTTCGATTTTCTCAAAGTATTTACAAAAACATTCATATACTTTGAGGTGAATCACACCTTTATATACATTATATTTTCTTGACAACCATTTGAACACGAAAATTAAATAAGCAAACCTTGATTTTATGTTCGTTATATGTGTGAAAATTGTATGGATTTAATCATAAGTGTACCTCCCTCATGTAAAAGAGTGACAATCCAACCTTTGAGGGGGATCTAGGGATCACTACAAAAACTTTTAGTTAGCACTCCTTATGAGCGAGTTATCTCACCCAGTGAAGGCTTAAAAATGTTCTCAGAAAGTAAATAACTCACTCTTTTTGGAGTAAATTTTCACCTCCAATAGAGTTAGAGAACTCAGATGGGATGAAATTAGCACTGCCTCTGGAGTGGTGAACTCCCTCTCCTCGGAGCGAATCCCTCTATTCACTCTTTACTTAGTGCAAATTTTACTGCAAAAAGAATGGATCTTCACTCGTTTATATTAGAGAAGAGATCACCTAATGTCACAACACCAATTCCAAGGAAGGTTGCACTGTTAAAGAGATTCTTTTTAACTCGATATCGCGTACCTGTGGAAATTTTAGGAAAACATTTATATTTTAGATTTTGAACATTTTGAACATTTCGAGGCAACTACTAATGCCTTCTGGCTGCAGATTTTTGACGTCCGATAACTTGGGTCAATGGCAGCTTTCATCTTTCGGCCTACAACTCTAAAACGCATGCTTAAAGTTTGGCACTTAACAACATCTCAGAAATTGACACCAATGATTAGTGATTGACATTTAGCCTCTGATTATCTTTGCAAAGTGAAGGCAGTATGGTGTTTAGACAAGCTTTACTTTAAATAGCTATAGCAATTCGTATTAATTTCGCTTCTGGGATGTTTCGCTATACACAGAAAAGAATTTCCAACCACCGATCAGAAACAAGAACAATAAGCAGCCCTTTCCGAGTTGAGACACTTCATGCCGGTGTCAAAGTGTAGATTTAACCATTCCGTTCATTCAGAAAGGACATGAGCCAGGTCAAAGCAGACAACCCGTGTAGCGATACTATAAACCTCGAATTGTGATCAAAGCTGAGTTAGCTTAAACAAAATCACATTTCTATTATAATTTATCGACACAAGCTGCAGTGATTTGTGCAACACCATCCCATGACAACAAGCCGTGCATTTACAGACAATGAAGGGTCGCCCACGTACCGGATGTGGCCATACTACAGAAAAGAATTGACCAACCCACTTAAATAACAAGACAATTGAAAATGAATTTGGCACCCATCCAACTTTGCATTTCCGAGTATCTGAAGAGGCAAATACTGCAAGCACAATATGAAGGCCTGTAACGAAACTAGTGTTGTTCTAGTAATAGACTTTTACCTCTGTGTTTTACCGCTTCAGGTAGTCATACGGATAAAGCTCATGTACACTACTCAGTGGCCCTAATGACCATTATTCCGTAGCATTTTACCTGAAGTGGTAAAAATAGCACAGCGTCAATCTACATATGGAACAGGGGCATTGTCAGCAACAACTGAAAATAACCACTTTGTTGTAAACCCTTTTGAAAAGCAAGCTTTTCCTTCTAAAAAACCATGCCTATTCTTGCCGCTTCGTTGATCGGTTTCATTTATACAATAAAGCTGCAAATAAATCAAACCATCGCCATCTACCTTAAAATTGCACAAACATTTCGATCTATAGATGAGGTGACACATCAGTTTACAACACAAGTTAGCACCTGACATGTTAGAGGTGCTAAGAATATAAACCCAAAACAGTTTAGAGCATTCAATAGCCTTATCATCCTGATTGAGCGCGAATTTTAAAAGCACAGCCCTGCAGGTGCTCACGCATACTGGTGCCGGCAGTGTTTTGGTTCGTTGCCCGGCGTTACGGTCACATGTCAACTCATCTATACTTATGAACATTCCAACTAAAATTAAACTAGAATTTCGCAGTTTTCAGTGTTTCTTTCGGCCTCGCTATATTCTGAATATAAGCTGTATGCCGCCCAGCCTTCTACACTTCACCTCACAAACCCTACGACATTGACACATGACTTTGACCTATCAATAAATGAGGGATCCATGGTGCACCTATGACACAAGTTTGGTTCCAATTGAATTTTCCATTGAATTTCAATTAAAAAATATCATTTTAGTGCCATCAATACACCCACACACACACATAACATTCACACATACACGCACACATTCACACCTAAATACGCACAACGGATTGCCTAAGTGGTCTTAATTTCCAGTTATGCTGGCGGCCCACAAAAATCTCTTGTAGGCAGTTCAAAGCAACACATTGATAGTATTCCCGCTAACAAGTGGCAAGGCATGACAGTAATAAAAGTGGTTAAATACATTGGTGAAGCAGAAATAACATTAACATATTTTCCGGTTGTGGAAAATCCAATCTATGGAATTATTTTCAATTATAACAAAATGACATGATTGCTTGAGAGTTTAATTCTGTTAAACTTGCTGTCTGCTATAAGTTCCATGTAATTAAATGGTTTTAGTATGGCAGAGTGACGCCAAAGTACACGCTCCATATGGTCTTGAAATACCAGTACATTATGTTTCGAATAACAACGATTAGATCGTATGCAGAACTCTGTCTGTTACGGCCAAGTCCTATACAAAATGAAAAAAAAATGCAAAGTGGTGCTTAAAAAGCAGTGCTTACATTTATTTTGAACGGCAATTTATACACGTGATACAGGTAACACTTTTCATCATTCATGTTCAGTTTAAATTAAATATAAAACGAAATTTTTTTTTTTTTTTTTTTTCTAGAATTTCGCAGTTTTCAGCTTTCGCGCTCGCTATATTCAGGAATATAAGCTGTATGCCGCACAGCCTATCTTACAACTTCACCTCACATAACCTACGACCTTGACACATGACCTTTGACCTCATCAATAAATGAGGGATCCCATGGTGCACCTATGACACAAGTTTGGTTCCAATTGAAATTTTCAATTGATGTCAATTAAAAAAAATTCAGTTTAAATTAAATATAAAACGAAATCTTGTTTCATTCTAAACGTGTTTTTTTACCAAATCTTCTACGTTTTAAGTTAAAAGTACACTATTGGATTTTTCATAACTCTTTCTTTGTATGTCCAAGAAATATCACTTTTGGAATCCGATCTAGTTATTTACGTTACGAAATAGAATTCCTATCATAATCCTTGGTGGCCCATTTTGTTTGACTTTCTTGTAAGTTTCACTATTTTTTTTTTTTTTTTTTTTAACGATTAGATCGTATGCAGAACTCTGTCTGTTACGGCCAAGTCCTATACAAAATGAAAAAAAAATGCAAAGTGGTGCTTAAAAAGCAGTGCTTACATTTATTTTGAACGGCAATTTATACACGTGATACAGGTAACACTTTTCATCATTCATGTTCAGTTTAAATTAAATATAAAACGAAATCTTGTTTCATTCTAAACAAACGTGTTTTTTACCAAATCTTCTACGTTTTAAGTTAAAAGTACACTATTGGATTTTTCATAACTTTTTCTTTGTATGTCCAAGAAATATCACTTTTGGAAACCGATCTAGTTATTTACGTTACGAAATAGAATTCCTATCATATTCTGGGATGATAATCCTTGGTGGCCCATTTTGTTTGACTTTCTTGTAAGTTTCACTAGAGATGCATTTGCTTGATCGTATTCCAAATCTTAACACATCTGACCAAATGCCATTGTTTGTTTTACTTGTAATTAAGTAAACTGTTTCTTCAATTTATAATGTAAAATTCTCAACAGCAAATTAAGACGTGCTAAATAAATCAAGGTATTTTGTTCAACTACTTTAGGAAGACCTGTACAGAACCAATTGCAAAGCAATGGAAAAGACACCACATTTTTAATGTGTTGGACCTTTTTTTTAAAGTCAGACCTATGTTGGCAAAATAACGTCATTGCATGCCCTAATAATACCTACATGTATCTGCAAACATTTTAGATGCACATGGCCAACGCTCGGGAATATGAGAATCCAAATGAGACATTCAACGTCAACGATAGTGAAATATTATACATTAATTAAAATATGTCATCAAAATAATATATTAGAAAAAGTCTATTAAATTTCCTGCTGGTATTATATTGCCGATCAGTTCAGAATAATCGAGGCATATTTTCGCAATGTGAAGGAAATGACATATGATATTTTCCATGAAAATTAGAATATAATTATTTTGAGAAGGAAGAGATAATGAAATGTCAGTCATGCTAGTGTTAAATAGTAGCTTTAGCTTACACGTTGTATCTTAACTCGCCCCAAGTAATAGTTGATTTCAACGCGTTGTGGTTTTAAATTAAAGGGGTTGTAAACCATAAATGTCTGGTCAATTCATGGGTTAATCCTTGTAACCAGGAGTGCAATGGTTTTGGGGTGTATAATAATTATAATAGGGCTGTTTTGATATAGAGTGTATCGGTGAGCATGGCTACAGAGCGCTAGCTCTGTAGGCCATGGCGACGTATGTTCAAGGTATATGATTTTGAAGAGATACTTTTGCAGGAAAAGTTTCTGGAGTTTTTGAGTTATGCACAGGTAATTTAACGGAAGCAGATTGATGTGAACTCATATTTTTCTTAATTTATCATGATACGTTACTAAGATCTTTTGGAAAAAAGGTTAAGAGATTGATTTTTTAATGGTCAATGGGACGAGACTGCCCATCGTAAATGCATGTAGCCGTTTCACAAAATTACCATCCCCAATGCCCAAATCGAGCAGATCGTGTCATACCTCCCTGTACCGAACCACATGTATAGTCTCACATCTGATCGACTACGCTGTGACAACAGAGTAACAGAATGGCTTTGCTGCTTTGCCGTATTGTTAGTATAAACACGGTAAACGAGATGAATAGTCAGTGTCAGGTACAGGTACGCATGTCAGGTATCAGAAATCAGTGTGCTCTTCGGGGGCGTCCGATATATAGAAATTCCGACTATGTTAAATCAAGGTCTGTACATATGACCCTATGCCCAAAGTGCTATTGTTTTCCAAAAGACACCGTATATTATGTTCTAAAAACAGTACAAGTTACCTTTTCCCCTACAGATTTCAAAAACCGACTTACGATGACGATAATCGGTTGTTTTTTCCCAATGTAGGGATACGTACACTGTTAATTTTACCTGAATGGGTACCCCGAAGCAAAATAATAGACCAATCAATGCCGGGACGTCATCAAATCTTTATTTTTTCCAAAATGGTGTTATTCCATAATAAAATTCCTTTTTAAGATTCACATCTGTATAATGGTTCTTTAATAATTAATATTCAATGCCCCGCATGAATGTGAAAAGATGGGTCCATAAGTTTACAAACTGAAAACATGTCAGCCGGCTAAATACCTTACCGTGGACTGTATGATGAGCAGACGGATCCCCGTTAAGGGTATTTAGCCGGCTTACAGCCACTTGCGCGCGGATGCGGGCGGGTTACCTGCGTCTAGCCCTAGTGTAGTAATCGTTGAAAGTAGCACCCTGAGGTCGACGTACCATAAACATGATGGTATTCTAAGGTACCCATGTCATAACGTCGGTGGTATTACTTTTTGGCGTATGGTGCGAAAAAAGAGCTCCGGACCGAGAAAAAAATAGTTGAACAAACCGTGATACTAATTTTAAACGATCCATAATGACAACGTGTAGTAAAATTTTGATTTGATATCAAGGTAATTGTATACGAATTGCAAGTTTACACGCTAACATTAGATTGTTATATGATTTTGCATAAAAAATGCATAAAATATGGCCCAAAGACTTTACACCCACTATATAAAATCAAACATTTTTACTATCGATATTGTCATCGGTATAGCAATTTGGCGTACATAATAAGACCGTCTGAAGTATACCACCTTTAAAATTTACTACCCATTAAAGTGGCGTAAGTACTATACGCCACTTATGTAAAAACAACAGAAGGTGAAGTTACGGCCGCGGGTATAGAGGTATGGCTAATCCCACATTGGCGTATAGGGACATCACCGTATACTTAATACGCAAATATCCATTTTCATCCCACAGGCCAAATCTATTATACAGCTTGCTAATCATTCAATGAATTTTAGGGGCTTTGGGACTTCGTAAAAAATTGACAAAAAAAAAACACATATTTGAATAAATGCGAAATATCACAAAATTGACCAAAATTGACCATTCGTAATCTGTAAACCCCAGCGATGATAAGATTGGCTTGGTGTGACCAATTAATTAAACGATAACAAAGAGAGTGGCTGTCCCGCACAAAAGGCACATTTCACAAGTGAGAATGCTTCTTATGTTGGCCTCTTTGTGGGAATAAAAAAATCTGGTCTTGTGAATGCAAAAATGTAGGCAATCATACTGTATGCTAAATTGTTGCCTATCAAGGTCTCTGACACAAAAAGGTTCAAACACACCCAACCACATGTACACGTATCAACCTGAAGCACCATTTTTAAGGGACCAAGACTCAGGAATTATAACTTAAGAGTCATTCCAATACATGAGCACACCAGATGTATCACAGGCAGCTATTGCATTACAACCTTCTTGCATTTACATGGTGCTATTAAATCAAACAAAGGTGTCTCTTCTCTCGGGGAAGCAAAGAGCCACGCTTTCCATTTTGGCTCTGAAACAATTATATTAACATAAATGATGGTTAATAATAGCGATTTTTGAAGATTTTCCCCCCCACATCTAAATTGTGCAATTTATGAACGGGTGTGATGGTAATTGTTAGTAAACTATGCCGGTGGGAGAACAGTAATGCTTAAAGGTGTGCAGTGTTCATAAAGAAGGGCCTTGTAATTAGAATTGGGTTCCGAATCAAATTTACCGAGACACGAGAAAGGCAAAAATTTCTTCGCCCATCTCGGAAAAATTATCTAATTGACTCGCGTGACCGAACGGGGAAACAGCTAATGGATGGCGCGTGATATGTATATGGCTCTAGTTTCAGCATCTTGAGAATGGCGGTTTCAGCAGTCCATTGAATATTATCGGATCCCAATAATAATTACATAATTACAAAATTACGAATTAAAACCTTGAAAACAACAAGACGTTAGCCAACAAAAGAATCTGAAAAAAAACCACTACTGGTATTAGTTTACTACTGTCTGTTCAATAAAATTAGATGTCCGGTTTTTATTAATTATTTCAAAAAAAATACGCACGTTCGAAATAATCACGAAAAGAAAGTTGGTTGGATCCCTTGGACCTAAGACGTTTTTTACATGACATAGGGGGAAGGACATTTTTAAACTTCATCTATGAAATCTGGGTATTTACCCTCGTTTTCAAATGAGCGAATAAAGGTTTCGTACCATTAATAATAGTTTTGTGAAGTTTGTTCCATTGACTCCTCTTTGTAAGGTGTAAAGTCTGTCGGAGGAGGCCCCCATTATTCACGATCAATAATGTCAGCTACTGTATGAAATAAATAGTACCAACTTGCCCAACGTATCAAATCGAACCTTTGTTTGGCAATACAAACGAGGATGAAGGCAAGGTGTCACACGGGAATTAATTTGAATGGACAACATTACAGGAGAGCATGTATCATTATTTGTCCGTAACCAATTGAATAAAACAGACAGGGCCTCTATTAAAAGTATTGGTATTTCAACGATGCATTTATATGCCTGATACAAACACCTGAAATCAAAGTATATTGTTCGTATGAACATGCTTTTGAAGCGCCCCTAATTCGTGAATGGGTCTGTCATCAAAGTTTCAGAGTCAAAGGTCAATATTCACCTGGACCCAGTTTGTTGTCGTTTGTCAATGAAAATCAGTATAAATTGAATAAAAATCCAAAGAAGAAATATGTTTTCAAGTTGGAACCTTATGATCTTGTTGGGTCCAATGATGAATAACAACTTTTCTTTCGTGATTTTTTTCGAAAGCGTATATTTTTTGAAATAATTAATAAAAACCGGACATCTAAGTTAATTGAACAGACTAGTAACTAACTACCAGAGAAGATGAGAAAGAAGGAGATGGCTCGATTTTGAAATCCGATTACCCAGGATTACTCTCATTCACCAGCTCATTGTTGGGTAACTTCAAGGGCCGCTAGATTGCACCTTTGAAGGAATCTATTCATCCGACTAAACTTGGCCAGTCGGGAAAGTTTCAGAACAGGAAGTAGTTGACACACTGCTATACTAAAACAGTTTATTAATATTCCAGCTAAATTTCTCTGCTGGTAATGAACTCCACGTTTGTTCGGATCGATAGTTATTTATTTTATTCATTGGCAAAATAATTGAGTGACTTTTTAACGACAGAAAACAGCAAAATTAGCCCTTGATTTAATGTTTTGAGGTCAACAAAGGATGTTGTTAGTTTAGCCTAATTTAAACATATCCGGTTAGTTCCTGTGAAATACGATATGATGAATAATTAGATAAATGCATTTTGAATCAACTCAACCATACCTGTTTGTGTCAGACAGTGTCCAAAGAGCCAAAATGCTTTGAAAATTTGCGGTCAAAGTTGTCTGTAAGTGATGCAGAAGAGTACGTTTCGCTGTACTGGTCACGACCAAAGTGTAATTACTTTGTGTAAAAATAAATGCCAGTTGACAACTGGGTAATTGGAATAGTTCTGGGATTTAATGACAGGTGTGTGTAATGTTCTATATCAAGAAGCGCAAGTCTTTGATCGAATCAATCGGATTTAAGGCAATTAAGATGAATAGGCGGATGAACAGTTTATCTTTTGACGTAACAGTTGAACCATCGCCTTCTTTCTCATCTTCTCTGCTAACTACCAAATGCAAATGCGCCAAAATCTTCAAACAAAATTGAGACGGCTTGTCAAAAATGTCTGATAATGCCTTTAAAGGAGAACACGTACTAAGAACAGGGTATGCGTATAACTCTATTAATAATGATTATTGATTCACCTATACAGCAGTGTCACTAGGGATTTATGGAATTATATCAACCACAAAACTAAATTAAAAACATCTGCTCTGACCATGTGCTATTTAAAGTTTGCTCTCGATTATAACCTTTTATGGGATGAGGTCGGTATAAGATATGATTCTCCCAGGCCTGTGTTCTTTCCATAGACTGTACGGACTTGACCACAATGAAACAATTGGTTCGAGCCGTATAATTTTACTATTAGAGTTTTCCGAGAGTTGTATGGACCTAGGAAACTAGAGGCTTTTGACTGTGACGTACTAGTCTGCCGATCCCCGTAAGGATTTTTACTTTAGTTCACGAAGCTTGTTTGGAGCTTACAGCGGTTTGTAAAATATTGCCGAGCTTCGAAATCACACCGACATAACAAACCCCCCGCATATAACCAAGAAACTCTGCTGTGACGATGACGTCACGGTCACAGCATTGAAGAGTCTCAGTTCGGAAAAGTTTTGCCGACCGGAACGCAAAGAAATTTCATCATAAACATGACATAGAAGAGTAAAGATGGCCACATGACCCCAAAAAATGAACAGAAGGTTTTTTTTTGCATTTTTCTGGTTAGTAAGTTCCGACTTAACAATATATCAAAAGTTGCACAAAATCGAAGTCCCACAAAGTGTGCAAACTATGACATAAACAAATGGCCGCCATTCCGCCATGTTGAAAAAATAAATCCTCAGACTTGGCAATAAATTAGCTAAAAGGACAAACCAAGATGTACTTTTCCTACTAATTCTGGGCATAACAAAATCCATGAAAATCGTTTTATAAAGTTGAGATACAGCTTGACCTCTAATCAATTATGGCCGCCATTCCGCCATGTTGGAAAAGACAAATTTCTTGTAGCTCTGGTACTGGATGGGCCAAAATGACAAACAACCAAGATGTCATTTCCTACGAATTATAGCATTACAAATCCATTAAAAGGGGTTTTATAAAGTTGAGTTGAGATATCATCTTGACTTAAATCCAATATGGCTGCCATCTCCATGTTTAAACGTATCACATCGGAGAACTGTCCTAACTGTTGACCTAAAATTATGGCCATTGCAATTCTGTGTTTTTTCTATATCAAACATCTACAGGTTCCTTTTTTCCCAGCAAAATTTGTCGCAGTTTGATTGTTACCTTATTTTCAAAAAGAAAATACATTAGTGGTTGTTGTAAAGTTTTTGAAGCACTTGTGTCTTACAAAATGGACCTGTCTGCCATTTAAAAAAAATTAAACCATAAATCCTCCTATTTAGCAATAGACACAGATTACAATTGCAAGAAAGTGTCATTTTCTATTAAAACAACACTAAGAAAAATAAAAAGAATTAAAATGATTTTTAGTGGGGCTATTTGAGAAAAATTCGTAGCCATATGAGTTTTTTATATCATCTATTAATCTATCACATTATGTCTTTACAGTGTAATTGTGCAATTCTTGTGAACAGGAAGCACATCTCAACATCACAAAAAGTGGTCGAAACACTGTTTGCAGTAGATGAAATCGACCACACTATTAACTTTACTATTGAGCCGTCAAGTTTCCATCATCATTGAGATCGAGACTTGGTAACTTGGTCAGTTTTCGAATGAAGTCCACAAGGTGTGAAAACTTTGGAGGGTACCTGTAGCATATGATTCCAAAGAATGATTGCTGATCATTGAACAGAGGACACCATTGGGTTTGAGTCAGCCTTTAACCTTTCAACCTTCCTATCGATTCAGGATCTTTAGTAGTAAAAAATACTCTGGGACAAACTCGTAAACACAGGAATACCACAGATGCTTTGCGCTTTGTGCCTGTCCAGACCCAAATGTTAAAGGTCATTACAGCCCTCTTTGGCATTATTGGGAGGGGGAAAAAAGTGTACAACAGATTTGGTATTCTCCCCCCCCAATTTGGGTTGATGTACCTAAATGATGCCATAGCAACTGTTGTTTTTGCTACATCAAATCGGCATTTCCTTTTTTTCCCAGCAAAATTGTCGCATTTGATATGTCGACCTTATTTGCGAATCTTAGTTTGCGCGTTCATGTGTACTTCGTTGTGTTTGGTTGTTCAACAGTGTATCCGTGGAAGACAACGGATGCTTTGCCATGGTGAAAGATGCATAATCATCCGCATGCAATATGGTGATTCTCTCTGTCGTTTCAAGCGATTGAATGAAACAGAGAACCTCCATCAACAACCAAAGTGCTCAGTCTTTCGCCATTGTCTCAGGGGGGCGCAGCCTCTGAGGAGGACACAGTTCGTAAATGCCATCAGAAATTGTGCTTACCTGGCATAAAAAAACGGATGGCAGATATGGTTTGACAGTTCATGGCACATCAACTTAGCTGAGGAAAGTTCTCCAGAGCTTGGTCATCGGGTCGTTAGTTTTCAGTTAAATACAACTCCACTTGGAGGAAACGGCTGTGCAACATTCCTCGGGTGCTCCAATACATACAAAGTGTTCATAGTGCAAGTAAAAAAGTAGATGTGATTGCAGTTGATTGAGTTTGTGATGGGTAGAGGTAGGTAAACATCTCCCTCAGAACTGGTAGTGCCAAGGATTTTGGAATTGGGCAAAACTGAAGGTGCATGGCCCATGTTGATGGAAGTCTATCCAGGTGGGTATATTTACGAATGAAGAACAAATACCTGTAGGTGTTTGCTCTTGACTGGACGAGTTGGTAACTTAGTTTCATGATGTGATCTCCCTTGGCGTGTGTAGAGGAATAATACCCACAGCAGCGACAACATTCCCGCGAGCCATTTTATGAGTGTCATTGTTCCAATAGGTCTCTTCAACAGACTTTAGTAGGCCTCTGTGGAAAATTGATATTCGGGTTTATATAAGGTTTTAAAACAAATATGTGACCGGTTTAGAAGTTTTTTTCTGTTGAACGATTTCGGATGGTATAAAAGGGACCATTTTAGACAAAAAAAATTCTACACGGTCATCGATTTTTTTGGGGGGAAATGCGAAGTAAATGTTGTGTGTTTTGAAATGGCAGCAGGGCGTGACCCGTGTTGGTTGGTAATCCATGCACAGGCGAGAAGTGTGCGGATGATGTGGAATTAATACAAGGATGGGAAATGATATCTTCACAGGCCCATTAATGGTTTTGTAGAACAGTGAACACTGGTTGAGATGTCTGCGGTTTGCAAAAGTGTCCCATCCTAGGTTTTGTATCACTTGCTGTACGGTCGTAGTGTTATAGATGAACTTCGCCGCCTGTCCTGGGATAGCTTCATCTTATCACATGATTCAGTTTCGTAGGGTTTCAGCAGCTGAAGAGTATTCAAGCTTTGGTCTTACAAGAGCTTAGGTTAGCATTGTGACTTGATTGATTTCTGATGGACAAGATGACAGAATTCTGCGCAAGATGCCCAAAGTGCTTCGTGCACTTGAAGTGATGGTAAGGACATGCTGTTTCCAATCAAGCTTTTTGTTGATGGTGACACCCAAATATTTATGAATTGAAGGTGGTTTCACAATGTGATGGCCATCGACTTGGTATGCAAAAATCCATGGTTAGTCTTATGTGTGATAGACAGTGCCTGGCATTGGGAAGCATTGAATGACATCTGCCACTGTCAGCTCATGGAAAAACTTTTAAGATCTTCTTGAGTTGAGCTGGTCACTGCTGTTTTAATTTCACGGTAACAAAATGCGTTGTCATCAGCAAATAACCGTAGAGTGGACTTTCCCATCAGCAAGTATGTCATTTGTAATGAGAAAGAGGGGGGGGTCCTTGGGAGGAAGCCTTGTGGAACTCCTGATATAAATGGCTGCACGGGACTGCGTGACGTTTGGCTGAAGGTTACCTTGACAGCCCGAGGAGAGCAAAGAAGCTGGCTTAGCTTTCAGTTTGTAGCTATATTAGAAAAGTGAAGGCTTGGTTTCCATGTGTTTTACTGTATCTTTGCGCGTATTGGAACAGATCTTGTACTGGACATCGCACCAGATTTATCCCAGTACAAATGTTTTCAAGGCTTTTTCTGTGAAGGAGAATGCTATCAAACTGGATGCCAGCTTTGACAAGTTATTTTTCTCTTTTCCATGTGTGAGTTATTGATGATTATGCACTTTCACAGTTGGCCACTATCAAAGCAGCTTTGTCTGCACCGAAAACACAAAAGGCAAACCACACATGAACAGTGCAATAATAGGATCGCAAAACAAGTAGAGTAGACAGCAATGACAACAAAATTTTGCTGGGAAAAAAAAAGAAGGACATTAAGACATTCTCTCAAATAACTGGATAGCAGGCTCTCATTAAAATAATTGGTGAACCAGTAGAAAGAAGAAGAGAAAGAGACTGTCACGTAATCTTTGCAGAAGGAGATGCAGTTGTTGATATATAGCAAAAAGGCAGTTCCCCAAAATTTAAAGCCCAAAACCACCATATGGCGAAGAACAGATCATTGAACCTCTTCTCCATTATGCAGAAGAGGGCTGTAATGATCTTACTTTCAGTCTGGCAGAGAAGAGAAGAGCCAAGAGAAAAGAAAACATATTTGGATGATTGGATATATAGCTTCTGAAGTGCTTATTCAGTGTGATAACATTTGCCTATCTGTTTGCCCATGTATTTTTAAGTTGCGATACTACTTCATAAATATTTGGGTTGCAAGAAGTGGTTTTCTTGAAAGTACTTCTTGGTTGACCCTGTGTTTATTCAGAGTTTTTGTACTCCCCAATATGGATCATCAATCGAAAGAAAGTGAGGTTGCAATGCAATGATGTCCCGGTTTAATGGAGCCATCAGAGTCGTTTTAATTTAGGCATACCAGCGGATTAAAAAAAACAGAAATAACATCTGGTTTAGAAGAACCATTGATGGGTTGGTGCGATTAACCTCATTTTTTAAGCCGGCCCATGATGAGTAGTAGCAGGAATGTGCTCAGTTAGGGCATTCCAGATGTGGACAGTTTGAAGCAGAGAAAAGGATCTCTGATGCTGACCATGTTCGATCTTGGGTTCTCAACTGCAAGGTCATGAGATGTACTGACCGGGCGGAGTGATTAAAAAATAACACCTCGGGTTTTTGTTTTTTTTTTGCCCATCTGGTATCAGAGAGGAAAGGATTCATACGTTCCAACATGGCAGCTGCAGCCATGATTAAGATTAGAGGGACAAAGGATGAATCTTACTTAATAAAACCCATTTTAATGATTTGTTCTGCTTAGAATAGAAATTGTAGGAAATGATATCTGTGTTGGTCATTTTGGGCCATCCAGCACCAAAAGATACAATACTTTGATTTCAACATGGCGATGCGCCATATTGAATTATTTTGAGGTTAGGTGATATAATAACATCATAAAACCCATTATAAGGATGTGTAATGCTAGATTAGTAGGAAATGACATCTTGTTTGTCCTTTTTAGCTCATTTATGCAGAGATAGAGGATATAGTTTTTCAAAATGGCGGATGGCGGCCGCCATTTTGTTTATGTCATAGTTTGACCAATTTCTGGGACTTCAGAACCTTCTGTTGCAATTTTTGGGTTAGTGTGGGTACACGTCACATTTTGATCCTACTAAACAGTTATTCATTCGTTTGTTACTTCAAAACATCAATATTCTGAAAAGAAAGCTGTGTTCACTTTGGTTTTTAAAAATATGATGCTTTCCAATGGCGGCGCCCAGATACGTCACCACTTTGCTGAGCACTGTTCAATTTACCTCTATTGCTTTATTCCCGGACAAAAATGCGTGAACCGTGATGGTTATGAATTCCAAAGTCCTATGGCCCACCTGCTATGTGCCTTGGTACTGCACGCGTCATTTGGGTCACGGTTTAGTCCTTACGTGCATGATAGTGTGCATGAAAAGACTCATATCTTACACCGGTGTCCCTGTGTCTGCGGAGCACCCTATGTGTTCGACGTTTGCGCAATTGTTTACTGCACGCATCAGTTTATTTTAGCAATATCCCCTAAAAATGTAAGCTTCGTATACCAAAGTCAAGGTGAATCCGTATACGTGGCGTGGTAGCGAGGGGACACAGATAAGTTACACCGACATAAAGCGTCATACAACCGTGACCATGTTCATAGCGGTATTTCCTATGCCGTGAGTTCGGCCGCATAACACGGTTTAAATAGCGCGACCTTCCAAGTAGACACATGCCTACAGAACAGTGTTTTGAATTAACGTTTATGGTTAATGTGATCTGATTTTCCATAAAAAAAACTTTGATACCGTGCTCAATAAGGAATTTGATCTGGTATATTACGTCATTTATTCTTATCCGAGTTCTTTCTTTAGAGAGTGATAAGTCTCGTAGCCATGGTCAAGGTATCTTCTTATCCTGGCAAGTCCCACGATGCTGATGCCTGACCACAGTTTATTTGTTGTCCTGAGAATTACATTCCAATTAAACTAGGGCAGGAAAACGAATACATACAGTGACATCATTAGTGAAACTATTGATTTTCAGTCATTGTCATGAATTTAGATTCACACCAGTCACCTGTGAATTTCTATTCCTCTCTGAAAAAATTAATAGTTACACTAATGATGTCATCACCCAACCCAAAAAATATTGGGGAATGCTTCATGGTCCATCATGGTAGAGTGACACAAACCATTTCAATTCTATTTGCATTTCCTGGGCCCTTAATGAAGGGTCCAAGTTACATTGGCATCAAGAGTTTGTAGCCTTTGCCCAAAATTTGTAAATCTACCCATACTGGCGGGAAATCAAAACACTCAATGTTAGAACACAGTGAACACATATGCAAAAATACTTTAGACAAGATCTGCCTGAATAAATAAATGTTACTTGAATTGAACTACGTTAGATCATTCTTAATCATTCTACATCTTATCTCTAAGTAAAATATCAGGAATTATAATAAAGTATAGACAGAAAGACAAGGAACAGCAAAACAAAACAAGATGATCACGGATGTGATAGGCAAGGAAAAACTGGTCCTTAAAATAAGAAAATGCTGTAGGATACGTATATTGCGTGTCACCAAATATCTGAACGAGAGGCACCGTAGAATTTTGGACAAGTACGTTCAATTGCGTGACGTTTGTCAATGTGAGGTTTCCTCAATTTAGAAGAGCTGAAAAAAAGAGAAACTTTTTCATCTTAATGTGATTTTGTAGCTTGCTGTTTTCTTTAATTCGAGCTGTAAACAACAATCGAAGTTACGACAGCTATCTTTAAAAACCTTCCCTAATTGGTAATTTATTCATTCTTTTCATACCTCCAGTACATAGTATGCAGTTTGAAATGTTTTTTCTGCTCAGCGGTGTTTTTCTTATCCAAGCGATTTCACGACTAATTTCACCCATACTTACTCAATCCTTCAAACACTAACCACACCAAACCACATCAACTCATTCGTCACTCTGCGGGAGGATTTTAGAGGTCATTTCTTGAATGCCGCTTTAATTGAAAAGAAAATTATACCGTCATGGTACATGCGCTCGTTTTTGTTTTTTTTTTTTTGCAGGCTACTTTTTTTTTTTTTTTGTCTTTTACTTCGGTACGATCCTCCCTAGGTCACCCATCACTATAGCGGTTTAGCTGCTCTCCATGATATGACTGGCCCCAAAAAAACCAATTCATTTTAGAGTGATGAGGGTCACATTTGACTATATATGTAGCCAGATTTCATTCGAGACATTGACTTGCTTCTTGAACGCGTTTATTTTAATGTGGAATCCGTGGACAGGGCGCAAAACCGACTTTTGATTTCAAAGGCCTGTGGCTCGGCCTATACCTTTGCAAGAAATTTAAGATAATAAACTAATCGTTTTGCTGATTACCGCAATATACCAAAATGGTGGGACACCCCAATTAGGGACCAGTTTTTTACACACCCTGTGTTAAAAAATTGTAGCAGAAATCCATTTGGGGACCATAGACGAAAAATCATTACAAAAGTATCAATGCTATGATTTTTATACCAGTGAATAGCTATGGTCTCTTTCCATTGATTTCAAAGTGAGGCCCTTTACTATATCTGATGGCCGCAACAATGACATCGAAAGTTCGCGAGTCGTTATTTTTTACTCCCCCACCCTGCAGATAGCAAAATCCGTTTGAATATCACGTATCACATGTTTATAATATGAGATTTGAGGCCTGGACATTGTGTCTTTCTTGTTTTTGCATTAGATTCCATAAAGGTTGCAAGAAGCCAGGGTGTTAAATTGTCGAAAAGTAAGACAAAAAATAAGGAACAAGGTAATCAGCTGCGATAGCTCTAAATTTCAGGCTTTCTTTAAAGGACTGAGAAAAATGTGAATGAATTCTCAACTTTTTTTGTGTATTACGGGTTTGGCTTCAAATATTATGCTTGCTTAATTACAGTTTCTCGGGTGGCCTTCTAAAACTGCCGTACCGAATCCAATCGATGATGCTACTCGCGACACTAAGTACGTGAGATTCCTAGAAGCTGCGGCTGTGGTTTAACCGCTGCACATGAACTGGGCTGTTACCTTGAAGTTATCCAAGTTCCATGTTCCATCACTCTATAGTTAATAGATTTCATTCGTTGGGAGAAATCGGCTGGGTAACAAAGGTAGACCAATGAATTGTATTGACCTTGTGTAATATTTACTGCCATTCATTTTAAAATCTATATGTAAACTTGTCGTGGTTTTCTCAACTTTATCACAGCATTAAATCTTTATTCAACTTTATAAAAAAGAAAATGGTAAAAATTTTAAAATCTATGTTTTTTTCATCTTTACTCATTTGCTGTTAGTGCTGTACAGGAACAATAATCTATTTTTGATTGACGGCAACCCTAAAGTCGCAAACGCAGAAAGAAATCATGGTTGAAATCATATTGACGTGGAATCGTTAGTTGCGTCGACAAAATCAAAAATTTCAAAAAATAATTGGTTTAATGTTTTTCATTGTTAAATAGTTAGAATATAATTTCTTTTTCATTATTCGTTATCTTCTAAACTATACTTTGCTTACCACGACACTTAAAATCCGAGGGAGTATTACATACGCAGTAAGGCCGATAATATTAATTGCCGAATATGAATACTAGATTATATCGAGTAGCAAGTTTTGAATAGGAAGATTACGAATAATCCGAGTGACAGATTGATATCCATGTCAATAGTGTCCAGCATCTTTGGCAGTTATATAGAGCCTTTCGACATTTAATGTCAGATTATTCATATCTCAGTAGCAATCCGTCTGGTTGGTTTATTTGTTCTATCTTTTTGTCCTATATTTTCAATTGAAGTATTTATCGTCTTCCCAAAAAACCAATGCGCTATTTTTAAACGCCCGCGTGACCAACTACAATCCTATTGCCTTTTGCCGGTTCACGTAATTATTTTTTTATGATCGGAAAAATAAGGGCAAACATGGGTTGTTGGTGACTTGAAGACATAATTTCAATGATGTGGATGGATGTGAAATGTCGTGATAATACTTTTATTACTAGCTACCAAGTTAGCTACAAAAGAGATTTGGCTTCTTAAACAAAACCAATGGGACCAGCCAATTGTTTTCTTCTCATGTATATATATGCAATTCCAATGGATTATGAAAAAACGCTTGCGCTGCGGAAGTAGTATTTTCAATAGTGGGATTGCAGCAAAGGAAGTCTGGTTATAAATGGGAATTCACCCATAATAAATGTTTGTAAATTAAATCTCCCAATTCTGCAATATCCCGATAAAGTGGCTAACTGTACTTGTCTCCAGTCAAATTCACAACTAATAACGAAAATCTATAAATAGTCTAAAAACTCCTAAAATGGTGAACTATGGGAGTAGATTGATGAAGCTCTCTAACTAGAAAATGTTAGGCCTGAACCATGCATATCATGAAAGTGATTTGTAAATAGCTGCCACATTACATAGTATTCAAGGATAAGATCATCTGTCACTCAAAACCCTCCAAGCACCATTCTTGTAGGGCCTCTCATTAATGTTTGTCTACTGGATTGATTGGAAGAATGCAGTCATATGCCAATGTCAGCCACATGCACATGGTAGCCTTTAATTTTCCCGTCCAATGAAGTTTTTACCAAAAGTTTATGATCTTATCAGACAGAACCTACTAACTGATAACTAATTTCTTCAATGCAGGAGACAGGTAAACTATCGGATGAAACTGTAAGGTATTAAAGCACTGGTCCACCGTTTTGGACTTTTGACGATAAACATATAAAAGACATGCTAGAAAGGATGTAAATAGTTTACTTTATCCTGACATAAACATTCCTTTTTACCCTTATGACTTTACTTAAATTTATCAGTTTATGAAGTTTGATTTCAAAAGCAATTCTCGGAAACGACTCATTATGACAGAAAATAAAACAACATATGCGCCGTTGGGTTCGTAGAGTGAAAACATCATTAATTTATCATTTGTCTCTATATAATTAGAACGATTACATTTGTTTGCTATGTTTTTTTAGGCCATGAACTTTGTGTTTTGTAATATTTTACAACCATTCTCATTATTGGGTCTTTGGGCGGATTCCCATTCAAATTTATAGCGGTCGCTAGAGTCATATCTCTATCAATCAATTTGGGAAGGTCAAGAAAAACGATTGTGGTGTTTTGCGCAATTAATAAGGGGAGCGGATTAATTCGAAAATGTCAAAACGAAGAAATACGTAAGAAAGGTGGAGGGTTAGGACAGCCTGAAAGGGTTTAGCAATAAGTTACAGGTTACGACCAACGTATATTACAAGTATCTATGGTGGCTTCCAAAATCAGGTTTTAAAGCTCTCACATCAAAATAATTGAAATATCGACGTGAAACGTTACTTTTTTACGGTGAAGTCAATTTTATCAGATCAAAACTCTTATGTTGAAATAGCCTTTATTTTCAAAACTAGTGAAACCGAATCAGACACAAATTGGAAAGGATGTACGAAACAAGTTCGTCATTTAGAATCTGTTATACGATTTGAATAATTCTCAGTATTTTTGAAATTATAACACCGCGGAGGTTTGCCTTTATTTTTGGGACACCGGTATTTATAAACATTCTTTTGCGAATATAAATGAATGGTGCCCGTGGTTAGAATAGAGTAAGTACCCGTCGTCCATTGACCATGCATCTTGTCCAAACATCTTCTAATTACACCATCCATTACGCTTGTTGAAATAATTACTTAGAATGGTGTGATCAACATTATTCTATTATGTACTTTTTTATAATTCCGAATCATAGTTCGTATTATTGTAGTTCACACACCCAATATCTTCCTTACAGCAGACTCGGGCACATTTGAAAAATAGTGCGTCCTCTAGATTTTTCATTAGCCCTCACCTGAACAGCGCGCTTACGGGTAAAGCGAGCGGTTTTATAATTATGTGCTCCCGACAACTTTAGCAGAAGACGCGGAAATGGCTTAAATACAAGCAAACACCCACCGGAGTTTTAGTCCAGGTCACGCATTTATCTGAAGGTTCGTTTATCCGAAGGATCGCTATTTCGAAGGTTCGTTTATCCGAAGGATCGCTATTTCGAAGGTTCGTTTATCCGAAGGTTCATTTTTTCAAAAGTTTATTAATCTGAAGGTGCGTTAATCCGAAGGTTCGTTTATCCGAAGGATCGCTATTTCGAAGGTTCGTTTATCCGAAAATTCGTTTAGCCATTCCATTTTTCCGGATAAACGAACCTTCGGATAAACGAACCTTCGATAATACACCTTCGGATAAACGAACATCCGAATACAAACTTTGGAATAGAGAAACACATGTTCATATATTGCTAACTTCGGAATATGAGCTTGCCACGTAGGTATAGTTAAATCCCGGATTAACTAACCTTCGGATAAACGAACCTCGGCACCTACCGAACCTTCGGTGCTACTCTCGTTTACTGGTCTGTGAACTTGGGTTTTAGTTATCAATGATTATAAGTCTATGATAGTCATGTATTAGACACATTGTTGATTAAAGTTACAGCAAACTTAAAATTTGACATACAAATCAGCCTCCTATTAATGTCCCTATCTGTTTTGTTATGTTATTTTATGTGCAAAATATATCTTTATTCTTTCATCGCCTTGTCTATCATTTGTCTAGCAATTACAAAAATCCTATTTTCTGAAAATGTGCCAGAGCCGCTTTAAAACGCTCTCTGACGGAAAGCTCAAATTAAGAACGTGTGACTTTTTTGGTTTAGAAATCATTGCGCTTAAGCTATTATAAGGTTTAGGCTTGGGAAATTCAACAAACAAAATTGTTATTCTTTAAAGCACAGTCTTAACCAGTGTTAACTGTCAATTTAGTGTGCGTAATACTACGCTGATGTTAATTACTTAAAAGACGGCGCTTCAGACCGTCTTATTCTGTTTCTGATGCGTTCTTACAAGACGGCCTTCAGGCTATCTTGTTCTGTTCCGATGCTTTCCTTTCTTTCTTTCTGGCAACACTTCAACAATTGCCTCTAGCTCAGTCATGGTTTGGCGTATTCTGACCAGGATTCCCCAATGACCGATGACCCGTCCATTTATGTCAGATGACATTGACCCCTGTCTGGACCTTATCTTTTTCGTTTCTTTTAGTGATTTACGCCGATATCAACCAAACTGACCACTTGTCTCATATAGGATGTGCAGGGATAAGGAGTCAAAGGTCATTTAGGGGCGTATCTTCCGGTTTTTGAAAGCCAAAAATTGATGAAAATATTCAAAAAAAATCGCTGTCCTTACAAATGGTTGCCATGGTAACCACGTCCGTAGCCTCTGAGTGGCTAAACACTAGAAAGGACGTAACTAAATCTTCTAGTTACGTTCGTTTTTCGTTTTGGTTGCGTCTTTTACCGAACTAGTTATAGGCCTCGAAACATTTAGATAAAATTGAGGGAGCTTTTGATGTGAAATATGGATTTTGTTTTAAGAATTTCAATTATTAGCTGAATACATCATATATATTTGAAAGAATCATCGTATCGGTGCATCATTGTCCTCCGTAACTATTTAATGTAGTATTTTCAGTAATATCGCAGGTGAGAAAACAAATAAAACTACATAAAAATCACTTACCCATACATTTATACTTTAATATATGGACAAAATAATATAAGTATTTCATGACTTCGACTTAGCCAAATAAATGCTTTAAATGCGTTAAATAATATCTTTTAAAATGGCTGAAATATAACCCATTTTAATTTGTCACATGATAAAGTATATTAGACTATGCGTTTTGGCAATTCCGCTTACACTGCTTTCACTTTGTCGCCAGATCTCTGGGGAACCGAATGTCCGATTGCGATCGAATCAAAAGTATTTTGTCTATTACATCTACACAATTAGACATTGCATTATCTCATTTTCGTAAATGGAACAAATATTTACCAATGCAGACCCCCATAGCCCCCTTAAGGGGTCAAAAGGTCATATCGCAAAAAATGTAAAATAAGACCACTGGATTTAATCTCAGGCCACTAGAAACAGATAAAGCCCGTTATTACTACAGTGATTTAACTTAATAGTAGACAGAGGTTTTTATGGTAGTCTCGCACCCCAAAGGTCAAAGTTCAAGGTCACATGTTCAAAATTTACAAACAAGCTCGATTGAACTGAAATTTGACAGGGAATAATCCTCGGGATATCGTAAATACAGAAAAATTGCAGTTAACCCTATTCGTGACCCGGGGTCACGTTATAGCGGTACAAAGGTCAATCCCTGACATGCCTTGGATTGAGTGTAATTTAATTGTCAAAATTATCTTCTCTACAGGATTACGCCGATAAAAACCAAACTGTGTTCAGAGAACCACTGACCCTGCTTCATATAGGGGTTCAGGGATAAGCATTCAAAGGTCATTAAGGGGGTCATTTCGGTTTGAAAGGCCAAAAATTGTGAAAAAATTCAAAAAATCGCTGTCCTTACAAATTACGTAGCAGAGTGACTTCATTAGAGCCATGTATTGTTATCCAGGCAGGTTGTTCGGTGTGTCCACAATTTCATGACAAGGCATTAAGGGGTCACTTCCGTCAAAAACCAAAAATTCCCAAACTTTGCATTTTTTTTTATAAAACCCAACCTAGACAGTGTGAATGAACGTGAGATTTCCTTCATGTTACGAGGTGGATGCAAGTATTTTTTTTTGAAGGTCAAAGGTAATTTAAGGTCATTTTCCGTTTTTTTTTTGTAAGGTAGATAAATTGAAGAATTTTTATCTCCACAACTAAGGCATATAGAATTTTTTTATTGCATTGGAACGACGAATTTTTTTTTTTACCGGGCTCAAAGGTCATTAAGGGGGTCAAAGGTCAATTTTGCACAAATGCTAAAATAGACCACATTGGAATTTATCTCAGCCTATAGTAAGGACAGATAAACGGCCGTTTTGCGGCAGTGATGTACATTATGTAAAGAGGTCTATATAGTCTCGACCCCAAAGGTTCAAATTTCAAGGTCAAAGGTTAAATCACAAACAAGCTTCTATTGAACTGATTTGTCAGAGATATCCTTGTGGCATCATAAATACAGAAAGTACAGTTGACCCTCTTCGTGACCCAGGGGTCACCGTATAGGGGTGAAAGGTCAATCCCTGACATGCTTGATTGAGTTTGAAACTCAATAATATTGATCTTTTAAAGTTGTTAACACTAAAATACATTTAATGACATTTGTGACATCTTGGTCAAGTTAAGGGCTCCAAAGGTCAAGTCACCTCAAGGGGTCATTAAGTGGATCACCATCCATTCCCAATACGGCCGTCTTGTAAATTAGATCTGTTCCCAGGTCTATTTTTTTCTGTGGTACTCTGTTTTAGTCTCTTTCATTTATGTTTTTTTTTTATTTTAATCTTTGAAGTATAGCTGTTAAGGTATATTTTAGAAAGAAATATAAAGAAATGTTCGATTATAACAGAATTGGAACTTATTATTATCAATTGGTTGCTGTTGGCTCCTATACTACATTCAACTACTGTATGGACTAGCTCCCGTTTATGTGAAGTTATTGAAAGAGCAATAGTATGGCTACACAAAGTCAACTTTCTCCCAAGGCCAGTTCTATTGTACGGCGATCAACTCCATCATTACAATTTATTGTAACCCTTTGTTACCTATTTGACATAAAGGTCGAGTTCAAATGAAAAAAGGATATTCAGTAATGTAATGTTTAAGCAAAAAATAGTCGCTTGGTCAGTCATTTATTTTACATGTAATTAACAAAAATGCGGGTCCAATTGTCTGGAGCTTCCAGTCAACCAGGGTATGATATTTCAAGCACCGCCTCATTAATAATTTTATAACGTTGATAAAGTGTGTGTCTATGTCTGTAAGTTTATTGCAGATGTACATGCAGTTCTGATTTGTCAAATTATGTAAACATGCAATGTGTAAATAAGAATAAAAATTGGTAATATTAAACATTAAAAGCGATATCTACCATTTGTATTTTTTCGTTTGTGTTGTGGATGGTAATTCCTTGAATAAGAAATACCTTAAGATCTCAAACAATGGAATACAATCTTAAAAATCTATTTTAAATATAGTACAAATCTTCAAAAATTCCCAGACAAATTGTACATTGTGATGGTACACAGCGGTATAGGTAAGATACAGGGTGATCCCAAAATGTGTGATGGGGTGGCAACCCCCCCCCCATTTTTTCCGGGAAAGAAGTACCAACATACCTAGTACGACACATGAATATATATTTTGGTACCAATTGGTAGCTATTGTCTTCTTTCTTCCATTGATACCTACTAGTAATGAGCACCTACACGCTTAGAATTACGTCTGAATGACGTCATTAAATTCGCATGCCAGCAGGACCTGGCAGGATAAGCAGAGAGAAGCGCCCTTAGTTTTAACATTGCTTTATCTGGTACCCATTTTCACAAATCATATAACTTAAAATGTGAAGTTTTCTGATCCGAACTTTGAAAAACACGAAATGTTCATATTTTGAAGAAAATGGCACTTTTAGAGGAATTTTAACTGTAGGCTTCAATGGGAAATCGATTTTTTATTATACAACCACCCCCCCAGAACGGGAAAGAAACTTATTATGCTGATGTGTATTGATAATATCTATCTACCCTGTAAGTGGCTTTCCCGTTCTTGGGGAGAAAAGGGTTCATTTTAAAATAGAGAAGAAGAGCATAAACATTCAATCATTAAAGTTGACCTCCCCAATATAGCTTAGTGGGTAGAAGGGGGTCTCGTGCACCTCCCTGAAATCAATTTCTAATCAATGTCTCTAAATCAGAAAAAATTCAAATTAGGATCGCCATTACAGAAAAATATAGTTTTCACCGTATCTCAACAACAAGAAACAGAAATTGTTCTTCGAGAGCCATTATGACCGCTTGCCATGCATACTTATATTGTTGTCTGGCTTCGGATCCAAGATGGTAGCCAACATCGCCGCCTCAAAGACCTACAAAGTATAAAAGTGATAAATGCCTATATTGCCCCCAGAGAGAAGAATATGACACAAGATACGAGGTGTGTGGAGCATGTCTGCCAAGAGTAGGTAACCACTTTATTTCACCATTGGCTACACCATATACCACGCAACTAGAAAATAAGTTTAAGCTAGCTTTAGAGTTCATAAACATCGTAATTCCTCATCTCAAATATCCACAGCAATTAATATAGAAAATAAGCACCCATTAAAGTAAAATACCTAATGACCGAAACAAATGTTTGGTAAGCTACTCACGCTACACCCATTAAGTAAACTACCTAATTACCCAAAATTTGGAGTAAGATACTCGCTACTCTAGCTCTTTTGAGCACCTATTAAGTAAAATACCTAATGACCGAAACAAAATGGTATATGTAATTTACCCTTAAATTACACCCAATCAATTTGGAGTAAGATACTCGGGCTACTCTAGCTCTTTTGAGCACCTATTAAGTAAAATACCTAATGACCGAAACAAAATGGTATGTGTAATTTAACCTTAAATTACACCCAATCAATCCGAAGTAGTAACGTACCAAGGAGGACAGCAAAAATTTGGATGAGGAAAACTCGGCACAACTGTGATAAAGATCAGCAAATTTAGATATGAATGTCCACTTTTTTTAGAATTGCTATCTCAGGAGCTTGCAGTTCGTTTATCTAAAATTTAGATAGTATAAAATTTTAGGTTAGAAGTAGGGCAAAATGCCGCACAATCCGCCGAGAGGTAAGGTACCAAGGGGAATAACCAGTAACTGTTGTTTGCAATAACATACCCATAAAAGAAATGCTACAAAATTTAGGGTTTTTATGTATTAGACCGTACATTTTATAATAGCAAATAAACACCAATGTACCATAATGTGCCCCAATCTACCAATTTATAACACAAAAATAGTATTTATTAAATGGCAAAATGTCAGCAAATGAAAATAAGGGTGGAAAAAGAGGGGAAAAAACAAAAACACAAGCATGCCGGAGTTACCTCAGGGAGGGAGGGTGGGAAAAACAATGTGAACTACTGGCAGGATGCGATGTGTCAGGGTAAAAAAAACAAAGTAAGAAAAAAGGACCCGGACCTGAACGAGCTTGTCATGGCTATAGCCACAAGGAAAAGCACACACCGGATTGGTCAAAAACAAAGCCACTAGGACGCCAAAACTGTGCATAAGGAAAAGGGGTGAATAGACGATTCTCTCCAGGGGGAAATATATTTATTTTACTCAGACAAGCTGACTAATGGATTGTTAGTCGTATAGTCTAAAATGAGAAAAGAACTTAAGGAATATATGTCTGCGACTTTAGTAGAAACTCATATCTGCCTTTTTTACTTAGTGAGTATATTTAACTCAATTGGCGGCCAATTTCTCCGCCTTCAAAAATGTAAAACTTAGAAATTACCTTATTTACCTAATTAGGAGACATGTGAATTAAGTATGAGAAATGTGCTGTCTTGAGCAGCTTCTTAAACTCACAAAGCTGGTATTTTGTTTGGTTGACTTATTTGAAAATCAAGTGGCCGGGCCTAACTATCAACGGGAGTTCAAAAATCTTGCAAGCGGCTTTAGTAGCCGACATCTTGATTTAAGAAATCTACTGAAACAAATAGCAGTTTTGAGTTAATAATGATTATTAGACATATTTTAATTTGCACTTCTCTCATTCTTTTGGGTGATATGTCTAGATATACGACAGAAATGTGGTAATTTTGAAGGTTTAAATTGTTTGAATGTGGCCATATTGACCGCCATCTTAAATTTTAACAAACAAAATTGCCAGCTGTGTGTTTATACTGGTCAAACACATATATCTCATACTTGAACTTAGACTTTTGTTATTATTGTGAGATGACATATCCAGTTATAAGGCAATTTTCTTGGGTTCAAAAGATTCTTGATGGGGAGACATTAGTTGTTGCATTGAATTTTAAGAATGCATATCATAGAAACAAGATAGATATGAGTATTTTGTGGTCAAAGACATACATCTCCTACTTAAATTTATAATTATATTATTGATTTTGTCTGTACAATTAAATATACAGGTATACGTCGTTTTTATGTTTTACAGATGGTTAGAGCGGCCATGTTGGCTGCCATTTTGGATCCGAAGTAAGATAATAATACAAATCTGATCGACCAGAGTTCAAATGGCTCAGGAACAACATTTGTTGTTTTCTTGTTGTTGAGATATGGTTTTTTCTGTAATGCGATCCTAATTGCATGAATTAAAAAAAAGGTAGATGGTACATTTTTGAATTTTTTTAACATAGCTAATCGTTTTCTACGCGTTGTTTTCTGATTTAGAGACATCGATTAGAATTTTATTTCAGGGGGTTGCACGAGAACCCCTTCACCCCTTAACTAATATATTCCAAAAGCATAATAGCTTTGTGCTTACTCTACCAGACAGAGTACACTGTATGCCAGATGTAAATTGTTTTCATGAACAAAACTTGGCACAAGAATTAGTATTAGTATAGTCAACCGTTTTCCCTGAGCTCTGCACCAGCCAAATGCCCACTTCTTTATAGTAACTCTGATCATCAATGAGGACCTATTGCATAATATATGATTAAATCTCAAGTGAATTTTGAAGTAGTAATGAATTTTTGATAGTTGTGGGTTTCCTACTTAGAACTCACACCCCTTCAATTTGGAGTTTTTTTCATGTTTAGCTTGTTTATGCCATTTAAGAGGAAAGCATGAATACCTCATGAAAACCTAGTCTTATGTAACTCAAAATCGCAAAATCAGCCTAGATACAACTACATGTCTTGGAGCGGGCTCTCTCTGCTTATCCTGCCAATCCTTTCTGAAGTACACATCGTGATATAGCGGAAAATTCATTTTCACACCAAGTATCCGTTAGGAATATCCGATTTGTGTTTGGCTGTACTGGATGCGCAGTGACTATGAAGATCACTAACGTTCCTTACTGCATTTAGATGCACTTTGCAAAAAAAATCAACGGAGCGAACCCCTCCCTTTTGTTTAAGGGGGAATTGGCCCAAGATCTAACAATAAAGATAACGCTAGCTTCTTTTTTTAGGTGATCGCCAGATTTCCTTCTGGGGACTTTAAGGATATATTTATACTGAAGCAATTTTAGTGCTATATAACCTACATCCAGTATTTTCATCATACTTTCTTCAACTATGACGGCATAGTATCGTCATATAGGAAGTGTGGGTACTTATTTTTTGATACAAGGAAAAAGAAATTCCAAGCTATCCTGTAGTAATCCCCATAGAGTCTGTGTAAAATTAATATGGGTCGCCCAAAATCATTGGCACATTTTCTTAATACCCAAACCAAACTCCAGGTTTCACACCGGGAAGTACGAGTCCCATTCGTTCCTATACAACTGACGAGATGAAAACGTCTTTCGGCCTCAATGGAGCATCTCAGACTTTAAAGCCACCATTCTTCTTGAAGATCATCATATCTCCTACCCAATCAATCTAGGTTAATTATCCCAAAAATTTTTCCGACTGCTTGACCGTGTAAGACTATCATGCAATGGGGACCCTGGTGGTCAAAGCACTTTTTCATTCAGGTGTTTCCTTTAAGAATACGGTTCAATTGGTTTTGTTGGATGAAAAACGTAAATGCAACCTTTTTTGATATCCCTACAGATTTTATACTTAATATTGAAGCAAACCATGATTTTCAACCCAGATCTCGCCATTTATCTCAGTCTTAGGAACACTTAGAAAAGGTCCGCAAAAACACCATCCATTTGCAGCAGGCTGGACATACCTCTCCTGTTTATTTGCTGGTATGAATCATTAAGAGCTATCGTTCATTTTATACTTGCAACATTATCGTATAATATTTCCCAGTATGAAAACCAAGGTAAAACAACATCACAGAAAATTAATAGATTCCTGAGGAAAACTAATACAAACAGATTGTCGAATCGGGCATAAGTTTGTATAATATACGTGCGGAACTGATGATGGCGCCATTACATGTTTTCTCATGGAATGGTCAAAATAAAATAAAAAATAACAACACAAAACAAAAAAATCTTCTGGTTGTGCGATGTGACTTACGCTATCTGTAAATAACTGTAATTAATCTTGTCATTCACTCGTTGTAATGGTTTGTTAAGAATTGTCAATGCACATGCGCAAAAAAATTGTCTAAAAAGACCAGTAAAAAACTGGTTTACACATACTGGATATAATACAGACCTGATGAATCTTTTCAAGAAATGTCATGCACAATGTCCAGTCAAAAGAACGATAATCCTTTTTTTAACAATAAAGCAGACACAGACATAAACTTTGACTTTTACTGAAGACTTTATCTAGAATATAAGCATATAGTTTTATAAGTATATTTTAGGTGATATCTAGAATGGCCAGGTTAAAGGAAATCATCACGCTACGTTTTGCTTATTGTTCTCACTGTGTTGATGTGAGCAGCCATGTTACCAACAAATAAAGCAGGTGTGTGATGGAATGTTGGAATTTTAGCGGATTATATAGTGTGTCTCACAAAATGTCACTATATTCTAAGTTTTTTAAAAAGCGGGACTAAATGTCAACCGAAACGTTATTCAGCATGTAATGCTCGAGTAGAGCCATTCATATTAGAGTCCATCAATGCCACATGCTATACAATCACTTGAAATTCCCCGCGTAAAATCCATTGAGACCTTCAATACGTACCTTGGAATGACACTATTTTGCTCTCTGGCCAGCTGAACGGTGATGTGGGACAGGAGGGACTTCAATTGACTCTAGCATTGGAATATCTTTACATCCGAAGTAAGGAGCCAACTCGTTATTTGTATTGAGGTAATCTGTGAAGTAGTTATTTCTTTATTGGAATATAATCACTGCAGATACGCGTCGATTCAAGGCATGCAAACCTATTAGATACTCAAAAGTAAATTACTTGTTTTGACAATCATCATGGGACAAACTATAGACATGACGTAGCAGTGGCCGCGAGATGGCCAAAACGTCACTATGGCCGTGAGATGATTGGTAACATGGATGCGCCCATCAGTTCCCGATTTCATTTTTGTCTTCTAATTAGCTAATTAATTTTTTTGTAATATCATCAATGTTGATAATCGTTTCAACATAATTTATCACATATGTAAACTAAAAATTAGCGTGTTATGTCCCTTTAAGAGAGTGCATAGTGCAGAGGACTTATAGACCGTATTCAATAGCCAGCCATGTTGGTGGACAAGATAGACGCATTCCAGCACTGCAATACATTCACCTGATCCCTGTGCAATCGCTAAACATGGATCGATTGACAGCTTAATGTATTGTAGTCCTGGAATGTATGCATCTTGTCCACCAACATGTCTGGTGGCTTACGTCATATTGAATACGGTCTATTCGTTCGTCCGCCAAGTTGTGTTCCAGGACCACATCTTTTCGACTGTCTCATAGCGGCGCTATTCATGATTATGATTGTGCTTTATTCTGTTAATGTATTTCTTTAATTATTACAAAGAACGACCTTCTGCCCGCTTGGACTGCGTGGCGTCCGTCTACAGATACTCGTCTTGTATGTAATCGAACTGTCTTGAGTTCGACTCCTCCTGTAAACGCAAAATTTTAATTTATTATGGTTATGTTTTTAGAGTGAGGTAGAGTAAGCAATTTCAACAAAAACATGAGAGTCAGCTATTCAAATAGAAAATAATGAATAGTTAGATGTCAATGAAAGTGAGCGATCTTATTCTTTTCTTTGTCAACAACTTCTTCACTCAGCGACTGAAACTGTTTCCTATTACTATTCAGCGTGGTTTCTGGAGAGTACTCCAGCAAATAAGCGGGGTGGTGATAGTTTGGTAGTTTGCTAGTTTATGTTGGGTTACTCATTCATGCTTCAGCACGATATAATTAATATAATTCTGTATAGACATGAATCGAGTTAAATAGGTTTATTCCGTAGCGGTTTGATTTCTATCATCCAGACCTTACACCGAGGAAACCCGCTATAGAATCTTGAATGCCCTTTCCATGGCGCAAGGAGTTTGTTCTGTTTAGCAGGCAGCAAAAGAAGAACATTTTCCCGTTTTTCAAATCATTGATCTCTTGTTTTCACGTTGTATTGGATGCGAAAGTTGTCTTTGCTCTTATGCAATTCTCGCTATTTGACATTTATTTTATTTATTTATTTATTTATTTATTTATTTATTTATTTATTTATTTATTTATTTATTTATTTATTTATTTATTTATTTATTTAATTTATTTATTTATTTATGCTTGATGTCAACCCAGAAAAGATCCATGTGCTATTTTCAAAACATTTTTTTTTTTTTTTTTTTTATATAATTCTGTATAGACATGAATCGAGTTAAATAGGTTTATTCCGTAGCGGTTTGATTTCTATCATCCAGACCTTACACCGAGGAAACCCGCTATAGAATCTTGAATGCCCTTTCCATGGCGCAAGGAGTTTGTTCTGTTTAGCAGGCAGCAAAAGAAGAACATTTTCCCGTTTTTCAAATCATTGATCTCTTGTTTTCACGTTGTATTGGATGCGAAAGTTGTCTTTGCTCTTATGCAATTCTCGCTATTTGACATGTTCCTACTATATTAGGTATTCTTGTTGGATATTTATTTATTTATTTATTTATTTATTTATGCTTGATGTCAACCCAGAAAAGATCCATGTGCTATTTTCAAAACAGCACAATGTCTACTCTTAGTGCCATAAACTCTTTATATCCCTAACGTACCTAGAGGAGTTTAGCGTTATCTTTCTTGTTAGATCTATGGCAATTGTCGCCTTAACAAGGCAGGGTCCGCTCCGTGATTTTTTTTTTTCAAAAGTGCAGGGATATAAAATACCGCCGCCGCTGTAAATGGTATAATTATGAAGACCTACTACCATTCCTGCTATACGCTAAATTTACTTCACCTTATTGAGCTAACTCTCTAGGCCCAGCCAATGTTGGTTCTGTCAATTCATAATTGATTTTCTCAGTAGATCAGGTGTACGTTACTATTTCTTTTGCAGACGGCGTAACTATCAGCGATTTGAATGGCTTAGCTTGATTTCTGCATTGGAGTCTACGGCACTCTCAGTATCCTCATCAAAATGATTAATAAATTTGATGAGTATTTCAATTCCCCACATTTCAGATAGCTTGTTTAGTAGTTGGACATCTTGGGTATATCAATATTCCCGTTCAAAAAAAAAACCAAAAACAAGCATCTATTTTAGCATACTAGTGACATTCCGGGTCCATAAAGGCGTTAATTTTATCTTTTAAATAGCCATCATTTTCATCGGGTTGCACACAGCTCTGGGACGCCGATTCATGCAAACTTCTGTGAAGGTAATGCTGTGCTTTCGTAGAAAGTAGTGAATCTGTTTTAACTCGTTAGCTTAAATGTTTCTTGTTGTGTTCCTATAAGATAGAAGAAATTAACTCACTTGGGGCCCTAGGAGCCACGCTGTTCTACAGTGGCGGCGCCACAATATTTCATGCCCCCTTAGTTTGCCCTCCCCCCCCCCCGGCCGACCGAAAACAAAGAAAAATTAGGGATTTTTTTGCAAAAATTCGGCGATTTGGGGCCAACAAATCATCAAATTTGCGGCGGAAAATCAGAGAATTTGGGCCTAAAACAATGGTAAAGTCTCCAAAATATTTGATACTTTGCCCCCCCCCCCCAGAATTTCACCCTCCCCCCAATACATTTAACTTTGCCCCCACACCCCGAAAAAGAGGTCTGGAGCCGCCATGGCTGTCTAACATACTACGTTGGTGGCCACTGCCCGTGGTGTGCTGCTCTCCCAGGAAATTGTAGCAGCTTCCAACTTTATACACCCTGGCGCCAAACAAGCCCTCTTCCCCCTTAAATATCTGCTAGGAAAGGCACCGAATATGAACACTTGTTAATGTAGATAAACATAAACATGAAATGTAAAGGTACAAAAGATGGTTCTCCTTCACCAGCTGAGTAAATTTCAGTGCGCGATTAAAAAGGCAGATTAAATCCAAGAATGTAAATCCAATGTGAGACATGCATTCGTTACAGTCTGGCAAATTTTTTAAACGTAGACTTGCCTGCAGTTCTTCCTAGCTATTTGGTCCATAACTGAAATAGTCCTATATTTGGGACCAAATGAATGACGCAATAGTTAACTGAATATATAGGAAATCAGATAAAGCTAGAGAAATAAACAGTGTTTAACCACCCAGATGTGTGACAAATCATTTTTATACAGCAGTTAATGACAAGCACCGAAGCAACCCAGAAGGTTTTTTTTTTCTAGGACTGCGCCGGCCCGGAAATCGAACCCACGACCTTCCGATCACTAGACGGATGCCTCTTCACTAGGCCACTTCATGGCTGTGTCCGATAAGCAGATTTCAAAGCTGGCATATAATGGTGAGCGGTCTGGTATACACAATATTCAGGGACTGACGAAATTACCTAGGATCAAATTGATGTCTACTCGCAATCCTAATATACAATTTTTTTACCTTAATCTACCCAATTTTGACGTGGTCTGTCATATACGCCGTTGAATTCTGGATTATTTCTTTTCCATAGAACTGGAAGCAGCGTTGATTTCTAAAAACCCTTCTGTTGTATTTATTTTTAAGAAATACCATTGACAAAAACTGATAAGCGAGCTTGAGATAGAAAGGGATCACATCATCTGTAGCATTTATTCTATCGTCATAAATCAAACCCACTACAAAGGCTTTTTAAAGTAATCAGAAAAACCTACTCTAATCCAGTTTCATTTTGAAAGAATAAACCGACACTACAATTCCTAGGTGGGTGATTAACCTCACCTTGACGTATCCAATGTAAATCAATTAGTCTCTCTGATTGGGTATCTTGTTGATAGCCTTTTATGTTAGCTGTGGTTTTGAACCATTTCGGTTAGTGGATGCAGTACCTGAATGTAATAAGAAGCAACAATTCGTCGGGTGTATTAAATAGTGACGGATGTTAAACAAAATACGAATTTTTGTTTTCGAGAAAATCGCATTTGAAAAATCGCGAACTATAAAGAGTCGGTAAACATCCCTATATACGAACAAATCCGATTACGAAACGAAATGAACAATTGACCATTTATTTTAGCCAATATTCATGAATTCTTACTTGACAAAATGTATGTAATACATTGGAAAAGTTACTCATCTTATCCGTCACACCAAAATTTACGCATATTGACGATTAGGTTCATGACATAGTGACGGGTGTTGAATTTTCCCTATACTAAAGCGTTATTCAGCATCCGTCATTGTGGAATACAACAAGCGGCGTTTTCCAAACATCCGTCAAACCACGCGTGCTTCATCGCAAATCTTCAAAGATTCACCACTTTGAACTGTAAATATAATATACTTTTTTAGTTATGTCAACATTTATCAATTAATTACATATTTTGCTTGTGTCAGTTATCAATTTAAGATGAGAATATTTACTAACAAAAGTATTTAAAAAGCCCTGGTGGGAAATCAAGTATGCACTTCTATGACAGAGGGTTCAACATCCGTCACTATGTAATGCATCCAAGTCTCGATTATGCAACATACGTCAAAATTGATTAAGTTTATTAATTGAGTAAGCACTTGCAAGCTTTGACAATTGGTATATTTGAAGACTTTGATATTTAGTACCATTTCCCTTCATTTCGTAAAAATGATAAAAAATCAACATCCGTCACTATGTAATACACCCGACGAATTTGTTTATTTCAACTAAGCGCCGGGTATTTGGAGCTTTGATTACCGTGTTTATTTGTTTTGTATGCGTGTAATTTTCTTATATAAGAGGTTTGCGCCGTAGGCCTGTAAATTGAATGATCTAATCGTTTTCTTATATAAGAGGTTTGTGGCGCAGGCATATAAATCTACTATAATCTCTTTTTATATATATTTAAGAAGGTTGTGCTGCAGTCCGATAGCCCCTTAAAGAGGGCATTGCTTGAAGAATGAGAGGGAAATTATGGGATAAAAGGGAAAAGGTTCTTAGATAAGAAGAATTACGATAAGAGAATTTTATAGTTGTATAACACTTATTTCCGTAAAATTCGGTACTTCCCAGGGATGCGCCACCTTTGTAAATGCTACGAGATCTGCCCGCTGGCCTATTACTCGGAATCTTGATTTTTAAAGGTCCATGACCCAATCGCAAAGAGTCTCGTCTCCAAAACAAAACCCTATATTTAGCCAGAAGTGGTCAATATTTTGGTGGCTGAAGAAAGCTATTATTTACCCTGTGGAATCTTAGGAGAAAAGATGTTTTGTTTGGATATTATGAGCGAAAATGTGCTGCATTTTGGTCGACCAATATTAATTTTACATAGTACTCTATGGAAATTCAAAATCACGTTTTAGCTCTCACATCAAAATGGGTTGAAATATCGGTACGAAACCTTACAGATGGGTTCTCGGGTAAAACCTCATTCAATTAAGATGAAAATCCTTCTTTAATATGTTGTTCAAAATATATCAATATTTGTATTCCTGCTATTCTTGAAAGCACCAGTCACATTCATGAATAATTGTAAACACAGAGAACCGATTTCTGTACACCTAGCGACTGCCTCCAAATCATTATGAACCAAGGTTTCAGGACACCGCAGTAGTATCAAAGATACCGCAGTAATGGCTACCGTTGGATTGACCTACAAACGTGATCATGTCATGTGACGTCCGTTTGTCAAAGACCGTAGAACGGGCAGAACCGGCAGATAATCAGACCCGGTGTCATATAAAACAGTGTTCGTGTGACTGAGTTCCTACCACCCATTTGTATATTGTGTTCTCCATTGAGTGCTGTATGCATTATTTTTTCAGCACTGTACCCAAATGGCCTCCTCTACAAGGTCACGGTTTATTCCGTACATGTTGCTATGGTAGCTATGACACTCTCTCATGCACAGACAAACCTACTCTATAGAAGCTGTACAAGGTTTTTCACGCATGCGTAAATCGACTCTAGTCGCCGACGCTAGTCACGGCCGAGAGCACTTCACGCCTGCGCAGTACGTTCCTAATTATGCAAATAACCAGAAGGAATGCGGGTATTTGTAACGCTCGATCCAGCCACGGCTGACTGACCTAAGTTTAAATGACCCGCGTTGCAGTATATACGCAACCTAATGCAGTGAATCTTTGTGTACATTGTACATATACGTATGTATGCCATGCATACCATACCCTGCTGTGTCAAAAACACAGTTCTGCGCATATAATTATGACAACAATCAATACTTCTATTGCATTTCCCAATTCAAACTTGGTTCGATTGCCGAAAATAGCCGTGCATATTTCAAATGGCAACGTAGTAAACGTAAATGTCACCATGCATAGATAACACAGTGTGTTTAGGATTGACCAAAGTGACACCGTCACAAATAGTACATCTCGCCAGTCAAATGACATCGCGCATAATCTACGATTATTTAGGAGTACTTCTTGAACTCTCAATTTCTAGGATTGACTCATATCGCAACGTTACTAACACAAAAACAACACCACCACTCACAAACGGAAAGTCTGATTTGAATTTTGTTCGATCAGCTTTCGATAGCTGAGACCATCCATGATTTTCCATTGTCATTGCGCATATATTTCTGAGCACCTGAGGTCTGTAAAGTCTCTCGAACGTCTTGAACACATTGCCGAATTCCCGAAATCTTCCCAAGCAGTAGAACAAAAATATGACGTCACCGTGCTGTTAATGAGCGGCACACTTCATCCATTATCGGAACCAGTTGCGATGAAGTTTGAGCGTGTCTCTTTACACCGGGTTTTTTTAAAGTACGCAAATGAGGAATGCGCAATTCCGTGGTGTGCAGTTATTTATATTCAAGACCTACCCGATGAGATCAGTCGCTAATAGGTTTTTAAACAACCTTTGCAACAGGAGAGGTTGTTAAATCGTCTATACTTTAAGCTAGTACCTTTGAATTTGTACGAAATCACGCACTAAATAAGTATTTACCTGCCCGACCGGAGCAGCCGGCAGGGTCTGATCTCACTGAGTTGTTTTTTTTTCTCCTCTTCCTTTCTCCTTTCCCTCTTTTTTTTTTCTTCTTCTTCTTCCTCTCCCTCTTCTTCTTCATTTAATACTTTGTATTGGTTTGTTTAGTCGAAACGATAGTCCTGCACAAAATGCTTTGATGGTTTCTATAGCAATATTGATCTGTTGATTCCAAATGCGGACGATAAAAATTAATCATATCCTTGAGCATAGGAAAGTAGTGTTTTTAATTTTTACTTTGTTTTTAAAATGCAATTGCCAAGTAGGTCCCAAACCGCCCCATATCTTCTCACTGCAAAATCACAAAACAAACAAAAATAAGCTTTCGTTCAGGAAAGAATAACCCCGATATACTGTTAAGTACTTATAGCGTTATTGGTAACTCTTTTCTGATCTGTTGATACAACCTACGATAAAGGTGATCATGAGATATGGTCAGATGCAAGTAATTCAAAGAATGTTTGGGAGCGAGCGCCCCTTAAAAAAATACTCCTTTCGCCTATGCTCAATACGATTTCTAGCATAATAACTAGGAAGCATCACTTCCGAATTTCATGATGTTGTGGTTGTTTTATAGATTTATTTGATTAATAACGACGTAAGTTATATGATAACTTCAGTAACACATCAAAACATGTTAAAATCGCCCCCTCAATATCTGAAATCCATATTTGCTTCATTTTAAATTGATACGACACAGCACACACACAATGTAAGTAAGCATTAGTATATCGAGAGGGATAACTGTCCAAACGTTAGAGGCAAGAGGATTTGTTTTCATAATACAGAAAAGGTTACACTGATCCGTTTCGTCCTTCAGAACTAGGAGGCACTCTAAAACATTAATACCCCATCGACACCAAAACCGTGGATAACCTGTCTGACTTTACAGACATCTTCCTTCAGGCTACGGATAAAACCTGAAAAAAAGCAAATGCAATTTCGAAAGACGAACTTCACTACCTTTGAACTTGCCCAAGCTTTCGGTGAACACAATATGCCATTTGTTAAGGAAAGAAAAACGCTGACGAGACTTGAAGTTTGAAGTACGTAGACATTTTTAACAGCATAAAGTTTTAATCTGGTGATTTCCTTCCCTCTACCTTTCTCCTGGAGAAAGGTTCTTATAGAAATCATGCTAAAGGCAAAACAGATGATTGCAATCAGTCCCATTCTTTATTCATTGTGCTATTCTAAGTCGAGTGTCTAACATTTTAGGCTGTTGCACTCTCGGTGAGTGACACTAGAACTCAAAATGAAGCAGTTTCTTGAGACTAGCCATATTTGAAATAATCAATCGGTGATAAAAGTGAAGAGTCATGATCTTGGAAGTGAACACAAAAAGTAATCATTAAAAAGTAATAATTAAACAAACAAGCAAATAAATATAGTGAAATAAAAACAAAGAGATACACTAATGAACATTTTTAATGTTCCTCACTTTTTGGTGTCAAGCGGATATATTATTTAAAACTTTAGTAACATGTACACTTTAAAAAACTGTGACAAGAAATTCACGCTTAAAGAGACACTGGCACATTTGAAAAATAGTGCGCCCTCAAGATTTTTCAAAATCGATATTTTTGCATGGTTGTAAGGCTTTTATATACAAAAGCCCTCACCCGAAATGATTAAGACCAAATCAGCTTCCTTATGGGTAAACAGAACGATTTTATAATTTAGCGTCGCCGGCGACGTTAACTTCAGCAGACGACGAAAATGGCGTTTAACACAAGAACACGACGCCGTATGCATGTTTCCCACGCTATGCACACTGTTTGATCGGTCTATAACCTTTTTGGTTTTAATATCAGTGAGTACGAGTCAAAAATATTCATGTAATATACACATTTGTTGATTAAAGTTATGGAAAACTTAAAAGTGGCCGACAAATTACCTGGATGTCTTTATCCTCATATCAATGTCCCTATCTGTTTTGGGGTATGTTATTTTTATGTGTAAAATATATCTCTGTTCTTCCAATGGCCTAGACTGTCATTTGAGAGCAAATTTTGTGAAAATGTGCCAGTGCCGCTTTAAGTGGAGAGGGCGCTCCAGGAATCCAGAAAAAATAACCAGGTATTTCGCGCTGAAAATTGTGTAACTTTGGAACACGCTTCTCGTGAAAGGAATTACAAATTAATTAGACCGTTAATTACTAATTATGAAAAACGGCCTCTGGAGCATAAATGTGGCATTTTGATGTGGACGTATGTTACTACTGTCTACAAATACTTATTACAATTCACGAAAACACTAGCCTATATTACACACCCAATTTATTCCTCAGCTAAACAAAAGCCGTTTAACATTTTAAAGCATCATGGTGAAGAAAATGAAAAGCAAAATGAAAGCTTTTCGGTGGGTGTAGAAGTAATTATAGTCCGGCTACAACGGTAAAGAATAGGGCGTTCGATTTAGGTGACTCTTCACGCAACATTAGTGTCACGTTTTATTCCGTTGTCGTCTATGGAGCCCGGACTGGGGCTTCCGGCGGACTATAATTACTTTCGCACCGGCATGGAAATCATTTAGAAATTAGGGGCGAAACCCCTAATTACTAAATCGATGAATTATATTGTTTAATTTTTCTTTCACTAATGTGTGTTTTGTTGTTTTATTCTTCTTAAGTTGTTTGAAACATTTCGAAATGTAAGTTTAATATCTAAAATGTTTTTGTATTAATAATTGACTGCATCAGACAAATATGAACAACATGCATATCAGGAGCCAAAATGCTGTGCAAAAAATGTCCTCAGACGTGACTTGAAAGTATCTATTTACTGAGCTAAGCGGTACTATTAGGGAGTTTATTCCACAACTGTGTTGCTACGAAAGCAGAAGATCCATCACCATAGAACTTTGTTGCTATGGACTAATGTACTCGACTGGCAGCGAGAAGGCGATGTCAGTGTTCTCGGTGCTACATACGGCTGGATTAGCTCAGAGATATAGGCAAGTAACATGCCGTGGATGACCTTATAGGTGAGAGGCAGAATCTTAACCCTCGTCCAACCAAGGGTGTTTGTACTACATTCACGCCCCAAGGGGGGCACCCCCCCCCATGATGTTTCATAAGGAAAACGATAAACATTCATATGTTGTGTGTATCCAGGTGTCCTTTCTTCAAATCAAGTACAAACATATCAAGTTTTAACAACATGACGTCATAGTGACGTCATAACTGAGAGCTTATTTTACGCAAATTTGTAAGCAATCGCCAAAATCGAGGGTTTTTCGACCGTTTTTGCCATTTATGCAAGCAAAATGGTATTTATTTGGCCATAATGGGTGCCAAAGTAAGCATACACATGTTATTACTCTAAATAATAAGAAAAAATACAAGTATTTGCTTACAGTAGCATCATACTTACATGAAGTACCATTTTTTGCCATATTACACAGTACAGTATAGGAAGGTGGCAACCACCCCCCCTACCTTCCGATTTTGACGGGACGTCCTGACTCCCATCAAGGTGGTACCTCCAATTTTTTTTCGCTAAAATGACCGCAAAGGATGAACTTACAATTACATAAAAAGCCTTAGATCGTATTCGTTTGCGTTTTGTGCGACAGGGGATCATCCGTTAGGGGGGTGGTTGGACGAGGGTTAAATACTGCCCTCTGTATAATTGGAAGCCAATACAGTTGGTGTGATATGTTTTCGTCGACGGATTATAAGGACAAGACGAGCAGCTGAATTTTGAACTCACTGAACCTTGTTCAGTTCTCTTTCTGGGATGCCATAGCAAGGAGTTGCAGGAATCCAGCCTCGATATGTAACAAAGCCAGGGAAGCAATCTGATGGTGAATTTGTCATACTGTCCAAACGGCCAAATTTTCCCTTATTGAGAGCCAAGCAGCCTTGTATAAGTTAATTGTTAACATGAGCCTAAGGTGGTACCTAGGTCCCGTGCTTCAGATGACGGTTGATGACAGAATTGTCAATTATGATGGTTGGCTGAGAGTTAGTAGTCGATCTGATTATGTTTAAGGGAAAGTACAATATCTCTGTCTTATTGTCATTCCATATTAGCTTGCTGGAATTACATCAGGATCTGATGTTTGCAATACATGACTCAATCTTCTTGTCGGCTGTTTCATGATTCCGAAGGTAAGTCAGGAAAGCTGGGTGTAAGCTACAGATTGAACACCGTGGAGTTTTATGATATTCTGCATTGGGCACTAACAAGATGAAATCGACAGGTCCCTGTGGAACTCCACAACCTACTACCTCAGGATCTGACGAAGCACCTGTGACTGGTGTTGATCGAGTTGTGCGTGGTAGGAAGCTTAAGAGAACCAACTTAATGCCCTTTCAGAAATTCCGCCCCTTTCAGTTATAGACGGAGATAAGTGCTGATTGTGGTCGAATGCCCCACTGAAGTCCAGCATCACAGCCTCATTTGTTTGTCAAGAGCAGCCAAGATGTCATTTCTGCACCCGTAACAGTGCTGTCTTCGTAATATGAAATTGACGGTATGCTTTCTGCATCGTGACATAGAGGTCAATAGCGATGAGATATCTCTGTAACTGATTTACTGCTACTCTTTCAATCACCTTTCCGAGATTCATCATTCTAATTGACTGACACCGCTACGCGTTGTGACATGTTGCAGTAATTCGTTATGATCCTTATGACTTGCCAAAGGACGGGCACTGCGAAAAAAACAATAAATCAAAATGTCTAGTTGCACCACTGACTCGTTACAAACAAGTTTTACATCTGGAAGGACGACCACGATAGTTTTTGCTAACAGACACTATTAGATTTCTTGTATATAAAGTCCAACACCTTATGCTATTACATGTTGCCACGGGAAATGAGACATGACAACGTTTACGGTGAAGATTTTTAACCGTTACAAGCTTTTTAAAGCGGTTGCGATTGTCTATTAACATGTCACCATTGATGCATTTACACGACCTGCTTACTTCGTACTTTTGCTGGGCCGTGGATTTGAGACCACTTCAGTGGCTTGGCGTATCGTCGCAATCGCAATAAAACCATTTGTGTTTTAATACAACCATTCCGGTTTTTTTTTAAAAAGCAAATCAAATTGGTATTTCCGCTTCTTGTTTTGCATTTTTTAGTAATAATCTATTTTAAAGGCTTTATTCGGGAGTTTAAAACGCTGCATGGAACTATCCAATATGAAATGCTGGTATACTATTAATAATTTTATTGGCAAACAGGCATTTTCATTTTTAAAATTATAAAGATATTCTCATATCACTCAGTTGTAGATGACAAAGGAGTAACTTAACTTGAAAACCATTATTGGTCAGCGCTTTGCCATTTTTTAAGGGGCAATGCTAGCTGTACGTAGTTTTAAAGAGACTGTGGAAAAACACTTCTTGGGAACCGTCAGTGGGTAACTCTCGTGTGCCAAAGGGGGCCCCTTCTAGGTTTGTTGTTGTAATACCCCAGCTACCCAACCACTGTTTAGCTTTTTTTACTCCCAATTATGTAAAAGCTATCTACAATGATAGCAAGGCCGAATATGCGTATCGGAAGCTGCGGGATTCTCTGAATCTAGAACATACACACCACCCGTTTGTTTGTTTGTTTGTTTGTTTGTTTTTTCGTTTAAAAAATAATTTTGTTTTTTTTCTGGATTTTTAATTTGACATTTTGCTTTATTTCTTCTTTTTTTTCCCTTTTTTTTGTTTGTTTCTTTGTTTATTTTTTTATTTGTTTGTTCATTTTGTTATAGTCTAACAGTTGCCAAGTTGGTTCTATACCACATGATAGAGTTTGTCCCCCGGTTTGTCCGACAGTGGCTTGGAGGGTGTCACAGAACATGCAGTAGCTTTACTGCCTGATAGCGTCTTAAGAAAGCTACTATTTTTCTCATTTACCCTGTGGAATTTTAATGCTAAACGGTGTTTGGTTTAGATGTTATGACCACAAATGGGTGCCATTTGGTCGACCAATATACATTTTCCCGAGTACCCAAGGTGCCTTCGAAATCTTATATCAAAGCGGATTGAAATATCGGCTAAAACTTTACAGATGAGGATTTGGATCAAGGTCATTTAATCAAGATAAAACTTTATATGCTTTTGTTCTAAAAAAAAAAAAAAAAAAAATAGTTTTAAAGAGACTGTGGAAAAACACTTCTTGGGAACCGTCAGTGGGTAACTCTCGTGTGCCAAAGGGGGCCCCTTCTAGGTGTGTTGTTGTAATACCCCAGCTACCCAACCACTGTTTAGCTTTTTTTACTCCCAATTATGTAAAAGCTATCTACAATGATAGCAAGGCCGAATATGCGTATCGGAAGCTGCGGGATTCTCTGAATCTAGAACATACACACCACCCGTTTGTTTGTTTGTTTGTTTGTTTTTTTTTTCGTTTAAAAAATAATTTTGTTTTTTTCTGGATTTTTAATTTGACATTTTGCTTTATTTCTTCTTTTTTTACATGCAGTAGCTTTACTGCCTGTTAGCGTCTTAAGAAAGCTACTATTTTTCTCATTTACCCTGTGGAATTTTAATGCTAAACGGTGTTTGGTTTAGATGTTATGACCACAAATGGGTGCCATTTGGTCGACCAATATACATTTTTCCGAGTACCCAAGGTGCCTTCGAAATCTTATATCAAAGCGGATTGAAATATCGGCTAAAACTTTACAGATGAGGATTTGGATCAAGGTCATTTAATCAAGATAAAACTTTATATGCTTTTGTTCTCAGATTTGGTCACCCCCACCCCCTTAATGCATGCTCATCTAATGCATGACCAAGGTTTCGCATGGACGACGCGACTTCCTCTTACGTCAAAGTTTAAGTAGTAATTAACGTTTTGACCGTACACTGCATAGAAACGAATATACAAAATAATTCATTACTATCCCCGCTTAAAAGCAAGGTTATAGGAAATAAAACACTTCTAAAATTTCTGAAAGTGAGGATCAGGGATTTCTAACTCGAAACATTTAATATATTGTGTAGACACATACACTTGACATTGACAAAAAGATTAATTTTTTCTGCGATGGTACTACCAAAATCCATCTAGCTTCTTACTAACATTATGCACAAATCACAATTCCACACCTATTTAAGTATCTTCAGGACTGATTCTAAGTCGGTTTCATTTTGAAAACATAAATTCACAATTACAATCTGGAAATCCAAGTTACTTCTCAGTAAAAAACATCGCAATTTATATTGTACAGGGTGATCCCATTTTGGCCGCCATTTTGATATACTTTTTTCTGGTAATATTGCTAAACTATAGGAAGTCTAATAAAACCGGTGGAAAACAAAATAAAAGATGCTAAGGATACGTCTGCTGGGCTAATCTTAACAAAATGGCGGACGGAAATGACTTTGTTATGATGTCTCGTGGGACGTCAAGGTCAGAAATACCCTTTAAAACATCACAAATGAGCCTTGTCAAAAGTGATCTGAATTTTATTAATATAACCAGATAGCATGTTTTTTTGAAGGGCGCCCAAATTTTTCAAAAAAAAATAAGATTTTTTACACGGCTGCATTGGTAACTGGCTCTATAAACTATACTTGTGAATGGGTTAAGCTCGAAAATGTATGTGTCTCACAAACGAAGCATTTTGTAATTGGAATAATTGTTATCGGAAATCTCCGATAATAATTCAAGGGCTGCTTTGGAAACGGCTTCATGCGACTTAGCCGGGAATAGTGCCATGTACGTGTCTACGCTCATCCATTAGTTGTTTATATTGTTTCAGGCAGGTCAAGTTCATGGACGGACATGCCACGTAACATTTCCAGCTCTACCGCTAAGTCCAGTCTGGGATCCCAATTCTATTACAAAATCCTATTTATGATAAATACGATTTTTAGCATTCTCGTTCGCAGGTTCTAGTTTCTTAGAAAATAACCAACGTAACTGTGCAAAATATCCATTTTTTTAAAATTGGGGGCGCTCTTCAAAAAATTGGCCAATTATACTTTAATGATTGTATTAGTAAGAATTTGGTATGTCCAAAAACCAATATTACATTAGTACATTTAAAGATTTTAGATATTTTATACTCCACTTATTAATGTCCAGAGTTAAAAGAGTTAAAAGAAGCGTTGCAGTTCAACATGTCCTCAAGCGAAGAGACGCAAAATGACAGCATCATGCAATAAACTGCCAAGGGTAACAAAATCCATGGGTATCTTCTAAGTATGAAGTATATTTTGTCCAGCAGTTCAAGACGACGGGGTTTTCCCTCGAACGACACCAATATTCTGCAATACACCAGGTATTCTACCACTATCAGTCTGCTGCTAATGTACACATTAGGACAAAACTGGAATCCCTTTTCATGCCATAAACTGAAGCTGGTTTTGGCTTTAAAAAGATGACAACAGCAGTTCAGCTCTCAGCTCTGTGGTTTTGAGGAAAATATTATAAATCCTAGCTAGGTGATGTACAAAATCTACCATTACTGCAGAATCCGTCTAGCTATAAACTTATGTATAGTTCCTGTTTCTACTGCTGGCCAGTTGTTATTTTCCAATACTCCGTTATATAGGCGATTACAACAGAGTCACCTACTATAATAATAATCATTACAGATATATAATTGCATTAAACATAACCTCATTGCACTGGCTGACCAATTTGGTCTCACATGAAATGGCATCGTATGCATTGCACTATCTTTCATAAATAATATCATGGGAACCCCCAAATTTTGCACTCTCTTTTGATCTCAAACAAGTTGACTCATTTTCTAAATTTAGCCTTTTTGTTGAATTCCATTTCTTCTCTTGCACAATCTATCTAGTAAATAACATCTGGTCTGATCTCAATACATCTTTTCTCAAATAAAATTGAGAAATATAATAACATTTTTAATCACAAAATAGAGGTTGATATAACAACACTCACTTGAATCATTAGCAAAGAGTGGTTTTAATAAAGATAATACTCAACAAATTGATGCAACAGAGACTAGTTGCGGTATCTTTGCTGCACAAAAGATCAGCATATTTATCTCAATCCAACTTACAGTTTCCGCTATTTCCTTTGTTCCTATTTAGCACAGTCCAATGTTGCCTTTATACATCGCCGTCTTACGAGGAACGATATAACCAGGAAACCGGTGTAGAAGTAATTATAGTCCGCCATACGTATAGTCCGGCTACAACGATAAAGAATAGGATACTGGATTCGGTTGACTCTTCACGCAACATTAGTTTCACGCTTTATTCCGTTATACGGAGCGGGACTGTGGCTCCCGGCGGACAATAATTACTTTCACATCGGTTTGGCCACCACAGCTGCTTTTCTTGATTGCTGCTAGTCTGGATATATGTTTGAGAAATAAAAATTATCTGTTCTTTTGTAAATCGAGATACCATTTCAGACTCGTAACTTCCAGTGACCGTATTAAAGGTGCATTTCGTGATTTCAGCACCTTCTGTTTTATTCATTGATCAAAAAAATACAAAATTGCGAATTTCTTACAGCTGCGACCGAATTTTCACGTAAGATTGGGCACTCGTGGATTACTAAGGCTAACGGTTCAGATGATATAAAAATCTCACCATCTTTTAGGTAAGTTGGGGGGACGAGGTTGTGGATCACGAAATGCCCCTTTAAGCAATGCACGCTAGTATATGTGAAATTGAAAAGCCCGCGGTAACCATAATGGGTTGACACATCACGGACTAATTTCTTCGCAACAAATACAAATGAAGAGCGCCGCTGTGTGCACTGTGTGTTTATGACGTTCGAGAGACTTCTTAGACTTCAGGTGGTCAAAATTATATGCGCAATGATAATGGAAAAATCCGGATGAGTATCGGGTATTGGAAGCTGAAAACATAATTCAAATTAGACTTTCCGTTGGTGAATGTTGGTGTTGTTTTTGTGTTAGTAACGTTGCGCCATGAGTCAATCCCAGAAATTGGGGAGATTATGTGCGATATAATGTGACTTGTGAGATGCACTCTTTGTGTCGGTGTCACTTTGGTCAATTCTGAACACACTGTCTCATCTATGTAGGGTGACATTTACTACGTTGACATTGAAAATATGCATGGCTATTTTTCGGCAGTGGAACCAAGTTTGAATTGGGAAATACAATGGGAGTATTGATTGCTGTCATAATTATATGCGCAGAACTGTGTTTTGACTCAGATGGGTCAGTTGCGGAGCAGTCATTTGCATGACACGTACAATGTACACACAAAGATTTCTTGTTATTTGCATAAATAGGAATGTACTACACAGGCGCGAAGTGCCGTCGATGACTAGCGTCGGTGACTAGAATCGATTTACGCATACATTAAAACCTCATACAGCTTCAATAGAGTAGGTTTGTTTGTGCACATAGCTCTAATTTTATCAAAGTACTACGTTATGCAACGGTGAGCTCAATCATTTTAAGTCCTAGATGTTAGCAACGTTGCTTGAAGTGACCTTTTATTCAAATAATTATTATTGACGTTTCTCCTCGGTGCATTACAATATTATGGTAGGTCATAATAGCAGTTGCTAATATACCCAACCCGTGGCCAAAATTACATTTCCGCCGTTTTGTTAAAATAAGCCCAGTAGACTTATTCTTGCATTTTTTAAAGATTCTTTCACCAGTTACATTAGATTAGTAATATTACCAGAAAACCGAAAATTACTTTATGGAAGTATGTCAAAATGACGGCCATAAATGGGTCACCCTGTACACCTTTTTATATGTAGAAATAAAAATAATAACAAAAACAGTCTGCTGGTCCGCCTTTATATCATTCGTGGTCATTCGCATTTCATCAATTCGTATTGCAAAACCTGCAATAATATTGCATGGAAAAGGGGTTGTATTTAAAATCTACACTGCTAAAGCAGTGATTAGAAATTCAATACTTTGTAAACACTATCTGGCCATATATTTTATTTAGCACTTAACCTCAATGTGTTTATTTTATTTTTTATTTTATTAGAGTTTATTTTTGAGGTAATTAATTTTGCCAAAATGCTCCGTGTAATCGTTACTAACTATAGTTCACCTTATTTAGCAAATGACTTGAAATCTGATGATGGCCTGTACTTAGGGCAAGTCACGTGTTTTTTTGGGGGGGTCTAAAATTCGCATTGTTTTTTTGGCTTACAACCACAGAGAAAATGCTCACACAAAGTTTCTAACGATAAAGTAGCCATTTAGTCAATTGGTAGATCCATAGCACCCTGCACAAAACGGCCCTGTTATGGCAAAAGGCAGTAACTCGAAAATAGGCATTTTGAGAAAATTGACATTGAAGTTTGACTTTGGCACTTTTTTATAATGGATAAAATAATTTAGAATGGCATATTCTAAAATATTCAACAAAATGAACTGTACATTTTAAAAAATAAAAATGAAGTAGTTCGGCCTTTCTTTTAAGAATTATTGCAAAAAAACTTGAAGTTACTTTCATTTGCCATAATATCAATACAGTTCTTGAAAGATTGTGTGATGGCAAAATGCAGTAACTGAAAGTTACGTTCTAGAACGCTTAGAAATATTATGGCAGAATAATGTATCGAATGCCAAACATTGTTTTGCATGAAAAGTTGTAGCAGAAATCGTTCATAATTTCATATGTTGTAAACTATAAGGCTGTGTAATGTCATTATTCAACAAAATTTTTCAAAAATAAGTAATTAACACACATTTAAAAGCGAAATGTCTTTTCTTCTTTATGGCAGAATATTGTGTTCATTTGCCACTGAAAATTCAAAACAAGTTGACAAACATTTAATAATTATCAAATTACCTGAGAAACCATGCCTGTTTCTTAGTGGCCATTTACTGCAGGATACACTATTTTCCATATATAGTATGGTTGGATCCATATATGGTGTGGTTTGGTCCATATCTGGTGTCTTTGGGCACATATACGAAAAACAGTGCAACTTCAAAAAATGGCCGTAGACTAATAAACCCCGGGAATAAACCATATATCATTACTTGAAACAGATGTGAAACCTCAACATCAAGAAGTAAAACGCACTTACATAGCAAACCTATAGGCCTATAGTGGGGATGAAATAATCATAACTGACCTCAATAAAAGGTAAAATAGAAGCTCTTTAAGGGAAGAAGTGCACCTAAAATCATTTTTTTAAAACTAAAAATGGTAGGGACTTCCAACTTTGGGGTATATGACACCCAATATCACAAAATGAGAAAAATGCAAAAATTTGCCTAATATTTGCATATTTAATTGGCGGCCATCTTGGATTTTCGGTGTCGGATTTCAAAAGGGCAAAGGTACGTAATCGTATATGCTAGAGACTTATTTTTTTTCAATGTAGGAGAAAAAAAAACTAATTCCATAGTGTTTTTTTGGGTTTTTTTTTTTTTTTTTTTGTTCTTCTTTTCCCCTTCATTTAAAAAAAAATAAAGTCTCTTGCATATACGGTTACGTACCTTTGAAATCCTACACCGAAAATCCAAGATGACCGCCAAATTAGGCAAATTTTTGCATTTTTTCTCATTTTTTGATATTGGGTGTCATATACCCCAAAGTTGAAGTCCTTAGAATTTTTAGTTTAAAAATGATTTTTGGTGCACTTCTCCCCTAAATGAGACATTGCTACTCCAGGACAAGACATTCATTTTAAAAACACGCTTAAGAAACTTTGGAAAAAAACACTTCAAGCCACAAAGATGATTGATGTTTCCAGTTCATCAACTTATCTTGAATAATACTTTTTTCCAGAAAATTGCTGACAACAGATTTAGATTTTCAAATAATTAATGAATAATCAACATCAAATTCAGCTGCTGAGAATCCGCAGAGAGGTTGGCGTACCCACATTGTTTCACCATATGTATTAAGGAGAGGCCCCAGAACTTAAATTTCATAATGAGAAATCAGGCTAAATATTTCTTATTTTTTAATTAACCACCTAAAACGATTTTACCTCAAACTTAAAAGAAACTACATCTCTGTGTGCTCAGTACAAATATTGTGAGGCATTATGTTTAGCAAACAAGTTTCAGATTTTAGTATTTATAATGCATATACGTCATATTCAATCAAATCAATCTGAAAACATGCCATAGACACATTTTTTATGACTATACTGCTCTGTTCAACAGAATAGAACCAAGGCACTGACACTAAGAAGTGAAATGTTGTATACTGAAAACCTACACATAAGTAAAGACCAGGGGGAGGGGGACACTCCATTTCAGAAGTGACGCATATACAGGCTGTTAAGCCCTCAATTTTAAGCATCGCTGACACACAATGACCCCATGTTTTTAGACCAATTTTTCCATTATTGTACCATTGTCACCCAAAGATCCCTATTTTTGTTAGAATTTGCCCAAGTGTTCACTCGAAGACCCCTATTTGGGGGAATTTAGAAATTGGACTTCCAAATACCCCCATCTTAAGGGCAGTGTGGAAAGGGGCTTAAAATTCAATTTAAATTATTTAGATCGAAAAAAACAAACTGAGGATATGCTAATTATGGACCTATTTGCCAGTCAATAATTACATATTTAGAGTGTCAATTAGGCCAAACGTAAGAAAAAATGACGGATTTTGGGCGGCTGTCAAAAAGTACAGCACGGGGTTCAGGATGTTTCTGTGCAGTGTGCGCGGATTGTGTAAAAACCAGGGAAATAAGACGGCTATAGCGGTGACCTTTAACTGGCTGACACTAAAGGTTAGTTCATACTACACTGCAACGTGCTGTTGCGGTAAGTTGCGGTAAGTGGCAGTGCTCGAATAAGGTCTGTCCAGTATACTGCATTGCGGTACTGCACCCGAGTTAAAGTATTTTAAACTGCAGCTGCAGCAGGTTCCGTAGGGTGCATACAGCAAGTGAAGATATATCGGAACTGCAATGCGCGGCAGGCGTTTAGTATGAACGCACCCTAAGTGCTTGAACTTTAACAATCACGCGACGCGCCCTTGCGGTTTACTATGGCCGTGTAATCGCAGCCATAAAGGCATAAGTATTGCCGCAACGCGTTGCGGCATTTCGGCAACGCTTTGCGATCAAGTAGCAACGCGTTGCGCGAAGGAAGTAGCAACGCGCGTTGCGTGAAAGTAGCAACGCGTTGCGGCGTCGGCCAATTAAAATGACGAATTTCTGGGACGTATTTCAAAAAAATCGAGAACCAAAAACGCGTTGCAAAGTATCTGGCAACGCGTTGTGGAAACTCCACAACGCGTTGGCAAGGGCCTTCACAACGCGTTGCGAGGGTTACAAAGCCATAGGGTCATAAACGTCTTGCAGCATACGCGTAATGTGAGAGACAGTAGCAACGCGTTGCGACATTTCGTCAAAGCGTTGCGGCCCGGCCATCAAAAATTCATGAATTTCTGTGACGTGGAATAAAAAAATAGATCCACAAAGCGTGGCGGCAATACGTTTGACCCTTATGGCCTTCAGATACAAAGAGTTGCAAACCTTCCACAAAACGCGTGGCCAGCTTCACAACGCGTTGTAAACTTTCACAACGCGTTGCGAAGGCAAAAAGGGTCATAACGTATTGCAGCAAACGCGTTGTGAAAGGTTGCAACGCGTGTTGAAGCTCGCAAACGGTTCTGTGATCGTGTGTGGTGTGTGAGATTGATATTTTTGAAATAAGGTAACAGGAAGCAAAAAGAAAAGTAATTGATTTTGATTGGCCCGGACACCGCAACCGCGTTGCCGAAAAATGTTAGCAAACGCGTTGTGGACTTTGCACAAGCGCGTTGCGGCAAATACGTTATGACCCATATGGCTGTGGTCCTTAGCAACCGCGTTGTGAAGCTTGCAAATGCGTTGTGAAGGTTGCAACGGTTGCAAAATTTCTAGCAACGCGTTGTGGTTCTATTTTTTGAAGATAGTAACGTCACAGATAATTATAATTTTATGGCGGGAGTCGCAACGCGTTGCCGAATTTGTCGCAACGCTTTGCCGAAAGTTGGCCCAACGCGTTGCCGGAAATGTCTCAACCGCGTTGCCGAAAGTCGGAAAGCGTGCTACTTTCTCGCACGAGTTGCAGCAATACGTTACTGCCTTTAGCTTGCGAAGGCGTTACACCGCAACGTGGTGCCGAAAGCGCAACGCGTTGCTTAATTTCTCGCAACGCGTTGCGGCAATAGCCGTTGGTGGTCTCCGAATAGTGGATGAGCCAGACATCTAAAGTAGCCTTATTGGTACAACCCGGGGGGGGGTGGGGGCCAAAGAGCATTGATGCCAGGGGCTACCTCATATTATTCAATGCATTCTGTTTCATAAAAAACAACCAAAGAATGTACAGAAAACCCGGACACGGTTTGGGAAATCCCAAAACAAGGCAGGATATAGACGATACAAAATTAGATATTTAAAGACATAAAAAACAAACACACACAAAAACAAACAGAACACACATCACACACACATACGCGCACCCCACCCACACCCACTCCAGCGAGCACACAACAACACATACACACCACGCACGCGACACACTCAAACAGCATGCACGCAAATACACTAACACACCCACACACACATTGGATATAAAATAGAAAATTACATTTGGGTATTTAAAATACACTGGGTATGAGATGAAAAACTCAACATTTAATGTAGGGGCAATTTCCCAAGAAGGGCTATGCCGCGTTCCAAATGTCTAGCTCGAATGGAGGAAGCTGGCTCAGATCCTTTATCAGGGGTCTTCCTTGCCTCTGCTAATTTTGAAAAATTGATTCAGACGTTGCTCGTTGTCAGTGAAATGTAAGACACGGCTACCCCACTTTCAATACAGGAACAGTGACACCATACTTTCAATTAAGATCTTGGTAAGGTGGGCGTTACTGATTCTTTACGTTCATGAGCTTTATCGATGTTAGTTTTGAAAGGAACAGTGAGCTCGATTATCTGAATGGAAAAGCCATATCTTGCAAAAAAACCATATCGGGCTTTAAATTAGTACCAAATGTAGGGGGGATAGACCCGCCACCTGTTGAATGGCATGGATGTCAGCATATATAGTGGCAGAACTAGACTGGGATTGTTATGTTTTTTATAATATGATTAAACTTGGATTATGACGCCAAGTAGCGGCCATGCCTTCAAGAGCAAACAGGACATTGATTTGAGACGTGATGAGGCGTCTTCCTTATTACCACATAATTTACCAATTGACAGTAGTCCTTTTACCCCAGTTACGGAGGTTACTCAGTGTGGGCAATAGTTCGATGGAGGCACGAACAGCAAAACTTAGCACCCCTCTCGGAAGATTGTAGATAAGCGACGTCCAGTCAGGTCATATGACTGGGATTAAATAAGCTTGAGTAAGTTACCCTGCCTGAAGGAGAGGGCGAATAAATCTTGCCAAAATTTCAGCGGTCCTATAAATGATATTTTTATTTCGATTAAGTTTTGCCAGGATTGGTTACAGATTGGAGGAAGGAAGCAGCGGTTTAAAGGTTTGCAGACCATTGCCTCGATCCATTTTTGATCATTTTGAGACTCCATTGAGATTCACGCTCAAGTTTACACTTAAGAGCACGCGTATCTGCTTTAACCATACAGCGTGCGTATGCTAAGCTATGAGATTCTACATATATATCAGAAAGTCTTGGACGGCCTAGCCCATCGGGGGCTATGGATAAAGCAGGAGTGGCACAGGTAATTGCTGAGGCCCAAGCATGTTATGGAGTTTGGTTGAATATGGTCCAACTGTTGAAGTTGGTATCACTTAAAACTCGTGAACCGTGAGCATGAATCTCAACGAAGGAGCCGCATATTCAGAGTAAATACGCAGTTTGAATTCATTTCTAATGTGTGTGACTCAATATTACGGATATTATAAAACACTATAATTATCTTTGACATTATCAAGGTTTCTCTGGTTTACCCCTAAAAGTAATTATACTACCCAGAAAATTTTTCTGGCCATCTTGCAGAGATTTCAGAAACTTTGTCACCAATCACAAAAAGTGAGTTATCGGAGCGGACCACTACGAATAGACATAGTTTTACACTTAAACAGGTTTTAGGTCAAATTCATGGAACGAGTAAAGTAATATCCAAAATCTAATTCATAGTTTTTGATGTTTTCTTTTATCAGGGGTAATGAGACAAAAGTCGTCGGGCAAAATGGTAATGTAATGTAATGCTTCCCTTCCAAAGTATACCCATGAGTATCTTCTTTAAGTTTGAGGTGTTGAATGATGGGATCGGAAGGGACAGCTCAAATATAATGGGTGACAATGGATCACCTTGAAATACCCCAGAACGAAAATTGAAAGGGGCTGAGCGCCATCCGGGACCTTTAATTTCGCCCTGGAGTCTCAGAATTAGAGATTTGGATATAATTGCAAATTGAATCAGGAATATTATTGCGTTTCAGTGTTAATTAATGAAACGATGTCGACGGACCCAATGGCATCAGACAAATCAAAGAAAGTAACATGGAGTGTTCTTCTTTTTGTTTCTTGCATTCGCTAAAAGCTATTAATAACAAAGGGTATGTTCCGCAAAACAGAATTCCTTTCAGGAAAGTTTGGGTGTCATCAGGGTCCATCAACTTGTTACGGAGCATATATTCAGCAATGCGCTCCGATAGAATCTGATGAACAACTTTTCCCTACGCAGGATGTTAGTGAAATCATAAGAAAGTTAGCCGGGTGTGTAGTGTCACCACTTTGTGAATAAGGGTCACCAACGCTGTTAGAACCGCTTATTGGAGGGTCTCCGGTAATCAAAAAGTTTAGTAAAAAGGGTAGCAAGAAAGTGAGAGTTGATGTAATTATGCCGAAGAAACGCCGTACATTAAACCCATAGGGTCCAGGTGATGGGAAGTTGCTTTTTCTTTCCAAGATAAGCGGATGTTCTTTTGACGTTTCGAACTGGCGTTCAGATTGATACGCATACGAGAATCCGTATGTGAGATGGCAGATAAGGGAACCATGTTAAGCTGTCAATATTCATGGGTTGCGGACGCTCGCTAGGGGCTCGCAAAAGATTATACAGGGGTCAAAATTGAAAAAGTGGTCCAAAGTTGTGGGATTTTGGTTTTTGGATTGAGATACATGTTCTATGATCGCCAGGATTCAAAAAATGTATAGTTTTTGCTATCTAGACTTACCTATAGAGTTATAAAAGCTGAAAACCGGTGTTATTGTAGGTCAAAGGGGTTTTTAAATTTAGCTTCTACAGGGGTCAATACCAAAAAAACGCTTCAATTTCCGTGGAAATGGTCTCAATATTTATTTATTGGGGGTTCCATTTTGGAATGACTGATTACATGATGACTCAACTGTTTTGAGCCCTACATCATACAGAAAACGCATATATCGTAACTGTAGGACTTCTTCCACCGATCTTATTTCTGAAGACCTTCTTTCCAAGTTTGACACTCCTTCCCACGTTATGATACGAGCATGGTAAATTATGCCTTTCATTACACCTACCAACACTGTTCCGGCCAGTAAGTAATTCCTCTAAATCTTCAAGGCCCTAAGCTATGGATGCAACTGTCCTCTGAACTCCAGAATTCCCCCTCACTATCTTTAAAAACAAGTTTAAAAAAGGCCTTGTCAAGGGTATGATGACATGCCTTCTAAGTTACTGGATATTTTTATTACTTTCCCCTTTTCTCTGTATCTCCTCCTTAACTTATCATTTAATATAAAACATTATTAAGCAGACATATATTTGGGTCCTGTCTTGACATTTTGTCTCGCCCCACCCCCTTGGTTTTCTTTTGTAACTTTTCAATTCTTTTTTACCACCCCTTTTTGCAGGAGAGGCCACTGCGACCTCACGCCTTACGTTTAGCATGTCCCTCGTCCCTTCCCCATGTATGAATTCCAAATTATTTTCGTTTGTTTGTTTTGCTGTAATATTGCCACTTATAATCGCTATACTTTTCGAAAATATTTTCATTAACCATAGTTCTTACAGGAAATATGTCTGATCTGAATATTTGGAAAATGTGGTATGGATGGAACTATCACTTAGATTCATATAAATCAAATAAGTTGAAAATTGTCCACATTTTTTGAGTATTTTGCTCCCGTTTAACTTTCCCGCCCAATACCGACTACTCGAAACGATTCCCGACAGATCCACATCGCAGGCAAATGGGACGTCAAAGTGATGACATCCATATTTACAGGGGGTTCGTTGTGACCATCAGGTCGCAGTGTTGCCACTTCAATATAATTAAACACACGAAATGAACAAAAATATGTCATTCTGTAACTTTTTTTTCTAATTTTTATTATAACTGTTTCATTAATTCCATCATATTACACAGTGTCGCAATACAATTCGAGTAAACACGATGTTTTGGTCATCACTTTGACGTCACGAGTTGGGCCCTTTGATCACTGAAGCCGTGGCGAAAATCCGCCCTTTTTTCTCATTCGTATGTCAAAAAAGCAAATAAAATGCCTCTATTTGTTAATTTACATCAAATTGTATTATTTTTTTCGGGAATTCGTGATGTATGTACATATTATTTTTATGAATGTATAAAACTAGCTTGACAAAATCCTTGACATATTGGCCTTTAATTAGTATTACTTTATCAAATAGTTCATCTTAGTGCATAACCTATGGTTATCTTTATTAAGGTTTAGGCAACAAAAAAAATTTTGTCTCAGCAGAGAGCCGCGCGCATTAAGTTAATATTGCTTTTTGAAAATTCCGCCTTTTTTTTTTTTAGGTTTACTCCCTTTAATTTTTTTGTAAAAAATTAAAATTGTGGCCGTCGAAGCGCCCGAACAATGAAAAAAGTGGTCTCAAAATCATTAAAAAAAAAGAAGAAAAACCGTAACCCCGCATTTCGCATTTAAGAAAGCGTTTATGGCAGCAGATTTTTTAAATTTTTGGATTAATTCCAAAAGTTTTTTTTGGAATAATTCCAAAAAAAATTTCGAGTTATTCAAAAGTTTTTTTCGTTTAATCCAAAAGTTTTTTCGATTAATCCTAAAGTTTTTTCGATTATTCAAAAGTTTTTTCGATTACTCCAAAAGTTTTTTCGATTTTCCAAAAATTTTTTTCGATTATTCCAAAAGTTTTTTTCGATTAATCAAAAGTTTTTTCGATTAATCCACAAGTTTTTTGGATTATTCCAACGTTTTTTCGATTAATCCAAAAGTTTTTTTCGATAATCCAAAGTTTTTTTTCGATTATTCAAATTTTTTTCGATCAATCAAAAGTTTTTTTTCGTTATTCCAAAGTTTTTTTCGATTATCCAAAAGTTTTTTTCGATTATCCCAAAGTTTTTTCGATTAATCAAAAGTTTTTTTCGATTATTGCAAAAGTTTTTTTCGATTATCCAAAAGTTTTTTCGATTAATCCAAAATTTTTCAATTATTCCCAAAGTTTTTCGATTAATCCAAAAGTTTTTTCGATTAGATTCCAAGTTTTTCGATTAATCCAAATTTTTTTCGATTATTCCAAAAGTGTTTTCGATTATTCCAAAAGTTTTTCGATTAATATCCAAAAGTTTTTTCGATTAATCCAGAAAAGTTTTTTTCGATTATTCCAAATTTAATTCGATTAATCCCAAAGTTTTTTCGATTATCCAAAAGTTTTTTTCGATTATTCCAAAAGTTTTTTCGATCAATCCAAAAGTTTTTTCGATTATTTTCCAAAAGTTTGTTCGATTATTCCAAACGTTTTTCGATTAATTCCAAAAGTTTTTTCGATTAATCCAAAAGTTTTTTCGATTATTCCAAAATTGTTTTCGTATTAATCCAAAAAGTTTTTTCGATTATTCCAAAAGTTTTTTCAATATTCCAAAAGTTTTTTTGAGTATCTAATAAAAAAAATATTTTTGATTATTCCAAAAGTTTTCTCGATTAATCCAAAAGTTTTTTCGATTAATCCAAAAGTTTTTTCGATTAATCAAAAGTTTTTTCGATTAATCCAAAAGTTTTCTTTTTGATTACTCCAAAAGTTTTTTTTGATTAATCAAAAGTTCCATAAAGCAGTCGCAAATTCAGCTGCAGTCGCAAAATTATGGAAGGAGAGGGAAAAAAATGAAAGAGAGAACAAAGAAAAACGAGGAGTGAGATAAAATATAGGAAAGCTTGGGAGAGAGAAGCGAAAAAGATAAAATATACGAATATAACCCTGTAACGTCCATCTATATAATAATCTCCGTTGTCTGTCTGTCTGTCTGTTGTCTGTTCTTGACCGTGTCTATTTTCTCCGAGACCGATGGTCCACGTTCCAAATCCAGAAAACGTGGTGTGGGTGCCCCTCGACCTCCGAGAACCGAGTTTGTATTGGTTAGTGGGTCACAGTTCACCGTGGTCATTGAAGGTCAACTGAGGTCAAATTGTGGTAATTTGGTGTACGGACTGAAACGTTGGCGGGTGGCTTCGCTTACTATGCCGACATTTTAAAGGTCATATCATGGTCCTTGGGGTCATCCAAGTCAAATGAGGTACAAGTGGGGTAAACGTTGGTGTACGGACATAAAACTTGGTGGGTGGGGTTGATTGTCGGTGCCGAAAATGACCAAAAGGGGCGTCAAAAAAGGAAGAAGAAAAGAAGAGGAAAGAGATGAAGGGGAGAAAAGGGAATAGGAAAGGGTAAGAAGACATGAAATGGGGCGTAATTTTTAATTTTCACAGGGGCGCCCAATTTTTTTTTCTGAGTTTGCACCCCCGGGGGTATTTCATCCTGGATACGCCACTGGCCACGAGCCAACGCAAAGTTATGCGTTAGTCGCCCGGGGTGTATGCGCGGTGTTAAGGGAGCACTGTCCATTACACTTGTGATAATTGGTCGTTCAGTGTTATCCTGGTAATGGTTTTTGAGTTCTAGCACAAGTTGTTGTGATCATTTTTAAACATGGGTAAAGATATATGCTATTGCAAAGTTTCACTTTTGGAGGCCGTGTGGTTCTTGAGTTATATTGTGAATTGTACTGAAAATAACGATGTTCATAAAATGAAACATACCTCTATGAAGCATGATATATTAAGGGATTTTTCTTGATGCATCTCTTACATTTTAAGTGTAACAATTGTACCTTTGTGTCTGTTGTTACTAATTTATCCATCTTAGACCCTGGAAATCAATAGTTTGCAGCTGAACGACCTAAAGGGTCAGCGTTCCCTTAAAGCTGACAAAAACACCGGGTAATTAAAAGAAAATAGTTTTGTTATAATAGTAGGAGAGGAGAAGAAGAGAAAGGGGAGGGAGGGGAAAGGATGACCAGAGAACAAAATCAAATAAAATATAGGCTGGTGCGTTTAATTGTACCCTAGCGCAAAGTGATTTGTCGCCCTCTGGCATTTGGCCTACAGGGTGTGTATACTGAAGGGTATTATTTTCTACATGTTACAGAGTCAAGCTTTCATTTAAGACCAAACTTGACTAATTCTGCAAAGATTTTCGTGATGTTTTCGCCCTTGTTGTGGTGAATGTATATACAAGTACTTCCTGTCTAAAAATTAAAGGGACAGAACGTAATTAAACAAACCGGTAATGGGAGTAAAGAGAGGGAAATCTCTCAATCAATTTTTGGCACAGATCTTAACCCCATGGCCCCAGTGAGAATGTATAATCTATAATGGAGGACAAAGTGTATTGCCCACCTTTGGTTACCAATCAAGCCAAGTTGGTCAAAAGATTAAAGAAGCTTGGGCATATGTAAACCTCCAAAGGCATACGATTCTCCGAATTTACTGGAAGGCGAGAGAGGTTGGAAGCTAGAAAGTTGTCCAAAACCACTGCAGCGGTGCCATTTCCTAAACAGGTGTATAAAATCTAAGTATAGAGACATTTTAAAATTAAATTTTGAAGGTTTGCAATGGTGTGACGGGTTTGTTTACATACAAAATTTTTTGCTACGGTACATTTAAACGCACCACCCTATAATAACAACAACAAACAAAACAATCAAAAACAAAACAAAAAAAAGTCAAGAGAGAGAAAGAGAAGGAAAAGGAGAAGAGAAATCTGAAGAAGATAGACCTATTATAATAAATAAGTACAAGAATGCTTTATTTTTGTCTTAATTATTGAATATTTGTTTAGGCCTAGGCCTATATATTTATTTTTTTAGTTAACTAGTGTTAGTTATAGTTGAGATTGAGATAGTGAGTTAGTTGAGTTGGTTAATTAGTCAGTCGGCCAGTCAGGCAGTAAGGCATACAGACAGTTAGCAGGGGCGGATCCATGGTTTTCCAATAGAGGGGGCGCCATTTCAAAATCGGCGCCCCTGAGGCTGCAGCGGCGCCTGTTCCTCAGGCGGGCGTCTTTTCTCTGCAAGATTTAGGGGCAATAATGGGTGCTGTTGACAATCGGGGCGGCTTGGGCTCAGCAGCGGCGCCCCTTGTTCTGGCAAAAAATCAGGGCGAAAAATAGGGGCGCCATTTGAAAATCGGCGTTTGCGGAGCCATGGGCTTAGGGTGGCGGCCTAATTCTACAAAAAATAGAGGGCGCAAGCCGGGTGCGCCCCTCTAATCCGTCCTGGTTAGTTAGAGTATTTTTCTTTAGTTAGTTTACTTGTGTATACTAGATTTTTCGTTTGTTGGGCAAGCTTCCATAAAGAGAACTATAGGGCATATAATTATGTAGACACTCTGCCTATGTAGAAAGCGCTCGCTCAATTCAACTTATGATATTGAACATGATCATGGCCTCCTGCCTCAATTAACACTACATCCGGCTTTCTCAACCATATTTACTGATGCGCCACAATTTCAGTAACCAACTTGCTGAAGTGCCTGCACTAAATAGTCCTTATAAAAAGCGCCTGGCATGATAATTTTGGAAAATAAATTTTTAATTTTTTTTCAGTTTTCATCTAAAATATCATCCAACAAGAAACAAACTGCAAACTTGTTTTGAAGTAACATGAGACAAATTAAGCTTATGTCAATTTATTGTTTTATTAAGGGTGTTACCACGCGTTCTCTAATTTTTGCACATTTTTTGTTTCTACTAAACTAGGCTACTTGAAATTTTCGCACCCAATTGCACCACACAAGTCATAACATATGACTCAATATTGGACATGACAAACAATGGGCCTATGTTGGAAAAAAATATGGGGGGATGTGTTTGGATCAGCCTATGGCACCTGTATGTTACTTTCTTTTCACTTGTTTTCAAGTTTCACAATAAATAATCCCTTAAATATCCAATGCATTACGATAAATATTTACCCATGGAATAAAGATGCAGCCACAAGATTGAACGGGAAGGTGTCCGCCCCCCTGGTCCGACCGACAGTTAGGGGACAGTTAGTAGTTAAAGGTCAAAGTCAAACAACGCTTAAGGGGGGCAACGACCCTAAATCAGACGAGCATTTTATGGAAGAACCCAAATCGGCTAATATAGTCCGAAGCAAATTTGGTATATAGTGACTATATCTGAAAGGTTGAAGGTCTAGATTGCCTTTTGTTTGCTCACAAAAACAGTGGCGGCGCCAGGGGGGTGGGCAGGGGGTTGTTTTCCCCCTGTGAGTTCATCAAATTCATTAAAATCAGGGAGTTTATGCAAAAATTGCGTAAAAATTAGGTTTGTAACCTATCGAGTTATCTTGTAAATGTTGTGCCCCCCCCCCCCCATGATGTTTTGCCCTCCTGTGATTTTACCCTGGCGGCGCCGCCCCTGGCTTTAATTTAAACCAAATTTATTGCTTCAAGTATTGCAGTTTGTCAGAATCGGCTTTGAAAGTCGGCTTCTACAACACGTGCTTTTCAATGGGAGCCGATTTGAGTGTCGCACCCCCCTTAAATTTCAAACTGCTGTTGATTCATTCACTTATACAGGCGGTTTTTATTCATTATTGAAAAAGTAAACCGTTTTGAAGAAACTCGTGAAAGAAACGTTTATTGTCATCCCAAGACCGCAACCATATTTGGATGTACAATTGAAAAGTTATATTTTCATGGCAGATTCTATTAATTTGACGTTTTTTTTTCGGCTAGTAAACGTGAAGAAATCGTATCCACCCGATATTTCCTAATGAGTAACTTTTAAGGAGATGGTTCCCTTGATCACAAGTTAGGGTATGAATTCGCAACTGAACACGCTTTATCGACGAACCATATTGATCCTATTATGTACGTAACTTCCCCTAAAAAAAAAAAAAATTTAACAAAAAATTTTTTCATCCACGGGATAGCAAGCATGAAAAGCAGTATTAAAATAAATAGGTAAACAAATCATATTCTTTAGGGCCTATGAGCTGTGTACAATGATATTGATTGAAAAACAATCATCTAAGTTAATCGCATTCGGCTGTTGAGGAATTACCTACAATCAGAATATTATTGAATCTTCCGCAAGACGTCATTTGTAATGGTAACCCTGATGTTTAGACGATCATTTGCAAATGTGGCGGGAAAAGGGCTAGATTCAATAGATTTTCAGGTAAAATTCATTTTTACTTTGGAAATATTAACATCTTGTTGGGGTCTAAGGGGTGATTTAAAAAAAACTTTTCTTTCACAACTTTTTGTGAAACCGTTTACTTTTTCTAGTAATGAATAAAAACCGCCTGTCTTAGTGACTTGAATCGCAATAACAACTGCCAATTGTACAACATCCAAAATGTTTACGGTGATTCTTCGTCCCAGGCATGGTTTAGGGGGTCAAAGGTCATCATGAGGTCACGGCTAGGTTCGATAGATCTGTTCACAGGTCTTGTATCCTAACTGTTTCTTTCTTCTGTTATTTCTTTCTGTCTACACATGTTTGGCCACTGGCTCCTACATAACATTTACCGATTTGACCATTATTGTGTTTTTGCGAATCCTGAATCCTATTCTTTACTGTACAACTTTGAAAAACGATTGGTTTAAGGTATCTGACACCTGAAATGAAATCGTTTTGACCGGTTTTTTTTTTTTTTCTGGCTGGCACTTGGCACCTCTGTATCACACTGCATCGTTGCTCAATAACAACTGGTAACTATTAAAAAAAAAACTGTAGGCTACGTGTTTCTTGAAGTGATCATAAATGTGGAAGAGACTCTCAAATCAGAAATAAGTGTTCTGGTTGCCAATCAGTTTTTAGGCTCCAATTTAAAAGTATTACTTTAAAATGTCTAATTTTTGGCACATAGTATATTGCATGGTGTCCTTTTTATTTTTCTGGTTCCCATTGTTTTGGCTCCATGCTATATGACGTGTATGGTTTAACTTTCAAGGATTGTTAACCAGAATCAAGTCCCGGAGATTTTCAAAACATAAGAATAAAAATTGGATGGATTCTTTTTTGCATTATACACAAATATATTGGTCCCGCTATAGTTTGATTTTTGTCTTCAAAACTCATAGCTCGACTCATCTCTTTGTGTATCATGCTCATCCATCCAATTTTTAATTCAACATTGTCACACTAAACAGCGTCCATGACCACTATTGTCGCATACCCAGTTTCAGAATCAAGGTCATCTATGAGTCAATATCAATATGGCTGAAACCCATTGACTCAAAATCTTCTCTCCTACAAAATGTATAGTACCAGTGACGCCACTTACACATATGCAAACGGTCCTATAAAATAGGTATTCTCTATAGGTTGTACACGAACTTGGGGTCAGGGTCATCTAGGGGTATTTTCCGATTATATGACTGGAAAACGTCTAAATGCTTCTCCTTTATTGAGCCTCAAATATTTGTAAATTTGGAGGTAGGGTCCGGGCCAGGTCATATTTTAAAATTGCTACATGGAGCTCAAATTTAAAGGGGCAGGTCCAGACAACCACCTTGAAAAAATGACATGTCAGGAAGTTTGGATAATTTGTTTGAAAATTGTCAAAACGCTGTTGTAAAAATATTTTGTGAATATGTTGTTCAGAAATGGAAATATAAGCGAATTTGTGAAAATTCTAATCCGTATTGATGTGGGAGCTAATATTCCGTGTCACCACGGAATATTAGAAAATCTTAATTTTCTTGCTAATGAAAACGAAAAGCTTATCCATTTTATTATGTTACTAGTACGTGTATGACAATTTCATTTGTGCAAAAAACAGGATTTGAGGAAAATTGAGGGCGCAAGTTTCGTACAATCTGGACATGCCCCTTTAAGAGGTTTGACGTGTTAGCGATCTACTCGATAAAATTTTCCAGAATTCACATATATGGTATTTACAACGATGCTGATTAAGAATCTGAAATAAAAAATGGGGGTCACCGACTTTGTTTTTGAGCTATAGCGAAAACAAAAAAGGTATGTTGTCACTTTTTAAACCACGCAAGTCTACGGGAAAAGTCAAAATTCGACGTTTAGATCGCCTACAAAATAAAAACCTCTCGATAAAAGTTTGTACTTTCTAAATATGTTGAGGTCCCGATGTCGTTCTTCAAAATTTTGAAATAAAAAATGGGGGTCACCGACTTACTTTTTCCATTACACGCCGAAAACCACTGAAATTTGACACTTTTTTCAAATTGGGCGTCTTGTTGGGCGGCAAGAAAAATCCGCGCCACATTCGGCATGCAGCAAAGCAGGAACGCAGGCGTAGAGATGCGCGATTTTAATAAACGCAAACAAGCGCACCGTTATTCGTGGTATCTGCGAATGATACCTTCGCAGCTCAAAACTAAAATTCTTCCATTTGTCCATGACTGGGCTCCAAACAGAATGCTGAAGGTGTAAAGCAGCTTGCGCGTACACAAATCACACGTGAAACCCCTTAACAGAAATGATCTGCTCAACATTCCTAACATGTAAAAATACTCATGATATTGCATCTCAGGTTAAGGGTCTGGGTCACTTATTAGTCGGGATATGGAAGGTTCACGTGCACCCCCTCAACCACACCAACTTTTTTAGATGCCTTTCAAGGTCCTTATAAAGATTTCAGATGTTAACAGTGATAAAAACCCGATGCTCTGTAGATATCCAAGATGGCCGCCATATGGCCGCCAAAATTAATAAATTAAACAAAAGGTCATATATCAGCCAAAATAGATAAAATACAGGAAAATGTCTAGATTATGTTTTGGACCATCGCAAGTCATTTTAGCATTTTCATTGTCTACCCTCCGCCCATGATGAAATTCAAGATGGGTTCGGCAAATGGCCCCCAAAATTGCCAATTTCAAAAAAATCGATACCCATAAAAGCACAAAAAAAGATAAAAGTATAAGGAAAGGTCTACTATATGTTGGGGCGTGACCATCGCAAGTACATTTTCGCAAGTACAGTTTCAACACTTTTCATTTTCTTCTACTGTCCATCAAATTCAAGATGGCGGAAAATGGCCGCACAAATACCAATTATGTTTAAAAAAGAGTCATAAATAATCAGCAAAAAATGAGATAAAAGTCTAAGCAAGTGGTATAGATAGATGTTTGTGATGATCGCAAGTACCATTTCTAACATTCCATTTTTCTACTGCCATCAAATCCAAGATGGCGACAAAATACCACAAATAGTCAATCTACTATTGTTTTAAAAAAAAAAAAAACGTCATTATAATATCCTCCCAAATTGAATACACGTAAGTAACGTGAAATAGATACATGTATAAAACGTTAAAAACCATTGCAATACGTTTCTAACATTCTCAATTTTCTTCTGTACATCAAATTCAAGATGGCGAACAAATGGCCGCCACTGGTCCAAATGTGAAATTAAAGTAGGCCCATATTAATTAAAATAATCTAAAATCAACATTATTAACTGATTGAATATGTATTTCCTGCCTATTGGAAATTCATTTCTGCTGTTCACATTTTGCCAGGTCGTCTCTCTATAGGGTAGCTAAATTGCCTGCTGTCGTCTTTTAAGCAAAAGAGCTTCAGTTTTGATCAAAAAGGGATCAATTGGTGGGTCCTATATGAGGACTATCGGCTACGCCTGAGGTGGTTATATTACCCTGGATATTATTATTGTGGAACATTTGTCGTCGATGGAAAGCCCGTCTTCTTGATCTGCTGGACAAGATTATACCTTCAGACAGAGAAGATTCCCTTGGAAATTATTCCCTGATGAGTTTGTAGGACTTGTGCGCTGTCTTTTGGAGTCTTCGCTGAGAGGACATATGATCGTTGAACTGCAACGCCTCTTTGACATTAATGCATTATAAACATTGGTGTAATGTGTATTTTGATTTATGTATGTTTTGGACATACCAAATTCTTGAACCAATTACAAATCATTAAAAAAAATCTGTTATATTATATATTAAAATTTAGTATCACTTGTGCACAAGGCCTCATTTATTTGTGTTTGAAAGGTAGTTTCTGACCTTTGACCGCCTACGAGACGTCATAACAAGACCACTCCGAGCAACAAAATTCAGCAAAATTGGGTGGACTCCCGACTTTTGCATTTTTTAGACAGACTTTTGGGATTTTTGAACATACTGTTTTAATTTTTAGAGACACACTTTTTGACTTTTGACAGACTTTTTGATTTTCATAGGGGTGGCGTCGCACCCACCGAACTCCCCCCCCTGGCTACGGGCCTGCATACGCTTCATATACAGTCTGCAACAGTTTGTTTTAAATGACATATAAAACTGATTGCTATAGGTTTCTTATTGAGTACTTCAAAGAGTTCCATGTGCATCCTGGCTTACACATAATTACATGTCTAACATGTGCACGGCACGCATTATCTTACTATAATTCAGCTAATTGTTTTGTATGTAATGTATCAACTTCTCACGTTGATTCAACGTTGATCCTCAACCATACTTCAACTCAACCTTAATTCAACCTAATTTCAAACCATTTCTCAACTTAAAAGAAAAAGAGTTATCATCAACGTCGATTCGTTGAATCAACATTGAGGATCAACTTTATTTTTGGAGAAAAGTCGGTTGATGGTTCAACGTTAAATCAACGTTGATTCAACGTTGAAGCTGGTTGCCAGGTTGAGACTTCAATGTTAAATTTTGGTTGACCTCAACTTTCAAATTCAACCTAATGTCAACCATTTCTCAACGTTTGATGTATCAACCTAGTCAACGTTGAAATCAACATTGAATCAATGTTGATAATGTTGTGACTGTGCCACAACACACTGGCCTATATTATCGGGGGTCTACTAACTTCTTTGATTCAATATAGCTTCATTTCATGATAAAGACAACCGAATAATATGATTAAAAAAGTGACGAAATTAACACAGACCTCTACCGGTGGCATCTTCTGTTTTGTTTTGTTTCACAAATAGTAAAAGTATATCAAATTGATTTTTACTTTTTTACTACGCGCGCGACCCGCTAGATTGATAGAAACCCAGCGTTGCATATCTGACATGTCTGAGGTGCACTTGTTTTGGTCCAATGCAATCTGGCGGGAAGTGTGGTAAAAGGCTGTTTTTTTTTTTTTTCTAAATCATTGCTCTCCCGCCCATATATTGACTTAGGTGCTTACGGCAGTCAGCCCACTCTGCATCGTTTATCGATAAACTTAGTTTATTCAGCTCGATAACCTGTTTTCCGACGATGTGTTTTTTTAATTATATGTGCACATAAACTTGTGCGAAAAACGTTGGAATTATCGAAAAAAACTTTTGGATGTAATCGAAAAAACTTTTGGAATATCGAAAAAACTTTTGGAAAAATCGAAAAAACTTTTGGATTAATCGAAAAAACTTTTGGAATTAATCGAAAAAACTTTTGTAATAATCGAAAAAACTTTTGGATAATCGAAAAAAACCTTTTGGAATATCGACAAAACTTTTGAATAATCGATAAAAACTTTTTTGGATTCATCGAAAAAACTTTGAATAACTCGAAAAAAACTTTTGGATTACGAAAAAACTTTTGGATTAATCGAAAAAACTTTTGGATTAATCGCAAAAAATTTGGATTATCGAAAAAACTTGGGGAATTATCGAAAAACTTCAAACTTTTTGGCATAAATCGAAAACGTTGAATTAATCGAAAACTTTTGGAATAATCGAAAACATCTGATCCAGTGCAGCGCCTGTGTTTCCGCTCTCATTGGTTCTCTGCAAAACTTCTTGGTATTGTACAAGCTGTAAAAGTGTTTCTGCTCTTATCAACTTTATATGGTCAATTAAAACATCATAAGATCACCATGAATGTCTCCATTTTTCAGATTTATGCTGTTATTTTTTGCATATTTTATTGTTGTTGTTCCATTCACATCTGAACCAACCTACACCCATAGTGGATATACCAGTCACCACGGTTTTATTACAGAGCCAAATGACTCCTATGTTGATCATGGATGTATGAGAGAGAGAACGCTCTTCCCAAAGCCCTTTGACCGATGATCATCGCCGCCCTCGTAAAACAGGTCGTAAAAACTCTTGTTTGGAACACGAGATCGATATTGATGCTGTATGCATCAACATGTATATATTAAGCAGATATTGTAAGATTGGGTGGCATTCCTTTATGTAAAAGCAGAAACTTGGCATAAATGTTTTACTTAAATACTGATGTATTGATATTTTTAGACATGGACCACGTCACCACCGTCATCATCTTCAAGGTAAACAGATCATTCGATCATTTGTGGTCATTTATAGAAAAGCTAGATAGCATGTTCCTAAAATGTTACATTGATTCTAGTTTTAAATCGTACTTTTTGGCTTTCAAACTTGAAATGTTTTGTAGCTCCGTATTTCTTAAAGTAGATTGGTGACAAATTCTAAGTTGAATTGGGAAGATAATGCCGTCCAAACAATGGCACCAAAATTCACAGTGTCCGAAGTTGCCCGTTTTTTCCAATTTTGTCCCGAATTTGGCCACATTTTGGTGAACTAAATGAGATCCGTGGCGATATCCGCATTTTTTCACTTCAAGAAATACATGTTTTAGCACATGATCCGTGTGTACAAAGTATTGTTAACATGGACCGCCCATCGCATAAATTTAACAGCCAGCATTGTGAATTACAATGCTGCATGTTTTATGCCCAATGCATCTCAGCAATTAACATTGATCTCGTACTTACTTGTTATTTTGCATGCGCCTACTCCCAAATCTATTCTAGTGTTCAGTTATTAGGAAATATACAGATGAATAAATTCAGTTATCAATGGAGCATATATAAATCCGATTGTTCCATTTGCTGGCTTATGGTGATTAAAATGTGATATGACTATGACTTGTAGCATTTTCAAACAATTCACAGAAATGATCCCAGTGAGTATGTCCCTTGATCTCTTAATTGAATGTTCATGTTTATGTTAGTATTAAGTTAAAGAGATAAGAGGACATCTCCAGCAAAATATGCCCCTCCAATTTTTAACAATTGTACCAATATATTAAATTCAAACCTGGAGGACAATAAGCCGTTTAAAAAAGCATATTCATGTAATAATATGCTTTTGATGGTAATTTTCTGTTGTGCATGACAGATATCCGAGTATGCTTGTTTATGGGGCCGCTCAGGACAGCGGGGAAGTTCAAAACTTAGTGCTTTTTTTTTCTTGTTCAATAAACCTACGAAATAAGAGGTATTTGTCCTTAAATGAAGAGAAAGAAGACCGTCTGTGATTTTAAGTCAAAATTATGGCACAAAATAGATCCATGAGATTTTTTAGTGTTTAGAGTTATTGCAACCATTATTCTGCATTGTTTTAATGTATTTTGACCTAAATTGACCTTTTGTGGCCTCTAGGTGACATTGAAATTGACCTGTGCAGGTGATTCCATATCCAATTGTTTCCAAATTTAATTCTCTACCTCTCTGCCAAATTTGATGATTTTATACCAAAATGGCACAATGATTTACAATTATATGCTTAACTAACATTAAATTCTGTGTAAATATGACCAACTTCGGACAAAAATTGAGAGAAAACGGGCCAACTCCGGGCACTGTCAAGGTTGTTGGCATTGTTAGATACGGCATTTTTATCCCAATTCAAGTTAGATTTCGTCTCCAAATATCATACTTTAAGAAATACGGCGGTTTCAAAACATCCAAGTTTTCAAAAACTTAAAATCAATGTAACTCATCTTAGGAACATTGCTTCTCCGAATTTTTTTGGACTGAAATATCATCAGAATTCGGCATGTAATCGACTCAATCTCTTTGTTTCGTCTCCACATGTAAACTAACCACTGCGATCGGGGATATACCTTTTGGCACAGTTCATATATTGTTCAACTGAGCGTGCCCAGCTTCTGTCGGCGATGATCATGGAACATGAAAGAGTACTCCCTGCCGAGAAGCGGCCTCTTGTTGGTCTATGCTTGTACAATGAGTTCCAAGTGTATAATTGGATAATCGGCCGTTGCGTAATCCAATTAGGGAAGAGCTTTTCTCCTTCTCTCCTACTCCATGCTTTGATGAGCATGAATTGGTGAAGTGGCCATTAGCAGGAATGGAGTTTGGAAACCAATCTAATACTAACTCTCAACCTTCACTGGCCCTTTTTGCATTGAATTGCAGACACTACTCTGCTACTTTTCTACATGGGACAAACACCAAGGGGGTGAAGCCCCATTCAAAACCAGTCGTCCGGGTGGGCGCTGACATTTTGAAATGCAGAATCAATTATTAGTTTGGGTGTGGATACAAACAGAATGTCAATCGATACAAACAATCCGGACAAATATCAGTTGTTGGATTTTGGGTGCTATTGGGTGGCTTAAATTTGTCCTACCATGGACACACAACGAACGAAATGAACGTCACCCTCTCGCGTCTTGATTTAAATAACCGCCTCAATGATACATCTTTTCACCTAAGCGCGCATTGCCATTATGAGAAAAAAGAGTATCTGGCATAATGATCCAGGGGCACTATATTACACCTGGCCCACTCTAAACAGACATCAATTGTATCACTAACGAATTGTGTATATGCAAAGCGGCACCCACATTATGTGGAAGTAGCGGAGGCAGCCATTACTATCTATTGTATCTCTAGTTGTCTGTGGTCGGCAAAAAGCGAGACGATGAATTTCTTAAGAGACGAACGTTTGCCTCTCTCTATATATAGAAACTCTTTGCTAACCAATCAAGTATTCTACTGTTGCCCTTTAACTTTTGAAACCGTTCAAAGTATATTCACTCAACTTACTTCGGCACCCCTGTTTGATAATTATCATTAGGCAGTAAAAATAGAATGAAAATGCCTTAACCAACACTAATTGCAACAGAATCAATACCAACAGAATTATATGAGAATACCTTTAAAAACAACATATCAAAAGTCTACTAAACTCAAGGAGTGGAAAACATATATTTTTTAAGGGGGTAAGGTTTATACAGGGGTCAAAAATATGAAAAGTATCAAACGCGTCGGAAAGTATGCCAACGTGTTCGTCACCTGTCCAGGATTAAAAAAGGTATAGTTTGCCATATCTGCAGGTTGTAGTTCAATAGTTATGAGTTCAAAATAGGTTCAAGGTCCACAATGGGGGTAAATTTCAGATATATCCGTTCGTTATAAAAATGGTGTCAAATTGTCCGTCTAATTCGTACAGAACCGAAAATTAATGGTTGGCACCACTATTAAATTTGTGGCATAATTGGAACGCAAAAGGTGACTGGGGGCTAAAGGGTCTATGGGAGGTCACTAGTATAGCTATGTAATTCTTCTATATGGAAGTTCAAACAAGAATCTATTTACATTAAGTATTTAGTGGGACAAATTTAACAGTTTATAACAGTTCGATCAAAATCGGACCATTCTATGAATTTTACCCCAGGATGACCTTGAATGTTATGAGCTATTGTACTAAAACTATAAAGCGTAGATAGGCAAAATATACCTGTTTAAACCTTAGGGTAGCCAATAAAAATTGGTACATCATTTAGATCAATTGACAATCGAATTTTACCCTGTACAATGTGCCCCCTTATTTCTACATGTTCCCCTAGGTTGATTGTAGATTTTAATATATTAGTTTGACTATTTATTTAACAAAAAAAATTGTTTCTGTTGCAATTTGTGTGGGGTCAATCATACAATTATTGGACGTCATGAGAGAGAAACGAAGACATTGTACTAGTAGGTCTGCATCAAAAAGACGAAACGTGGGCCAACGATGTAGGCGTGGAGGAAGACGCCTCCGAAACAAAAATCCTAATGAAACATCTGTCCGACCCATCCACTTCAATGTGAACCCCACTAATGCAATGTAAAGCAAGATTAGCACATTTTTTGAAGAAAAATGGAGATTTTAACACGATTGCATTGGTAACTGGTAGTAAATATACCTGTGAATGGTTAAGCTCGAAAATGTCTATGTGTCACAACGAAGGAATTTGTACTAGATTATTATTCGGGGATCCACGATAATATAAAACGGTGCTGGAAACGGCCTTCCAATGTGACAAGCCGGGAAATAGCGCCATGTACGTGTCTATGCTCGGCATTAGTTGTTTAATAGTTCAGGAAAGTCAAGATAGCAGGTTTTTTTATCGAGGTGGCACTATTTCATGCATGGACGGACATAAACGTAATATTTCCAGCTCTGCCGTTAAGTCCAATCTGGGATCCAATTCTAATTACAAAATCGCTTATTTTGTGATAAATACGCATTTTACATTATCGTTCGCAGTTATAGTTCCTAGACAATTACCAAAAGTAATGTGCAAAAATATCAAATTTTGAAATGAAGGCGCTCTTCAAAAATGTGCTCATATGCTTCTTTAGATTCAGACCATTATCTTAGTGCAAGACTTTGGAATGCTCAGTCACTCAGAAATAAAAAAATAGCTGTCACAGCTACCTGATACAGGAAAGGTTGACATTATGTTCGTAACTGAATCATGGTTGAATATCAATGATACTGTTATAAGGGGAATGCACACACCAAGTTATGAGTTCTTGAATTTTCCAGTGGACTAGCGATAATGGGGGCATTGCCATTATCTATAAACAGTCAATGAATCTTAAGGTTGTAAAGCAAACTGGATTATGATGTAACTACTTTTGAATATGCTAGTGTATTAGATCCTATCAATGATGTTCAATATGTAGTATATAAGACCGCCTCCGTCTAGGCAAAAGGTTTACTTCATACTTTCCTAAATGACGTTTGAAATTTTGGGGTGAAATCACGTTACCTAAAAAAGTTGTCATAGTAGGCGATTTCAATATACATGTTGACATGCCATTTAAATCTGAGGTCAGACGATTGTTAACACGTATTGATATGAGCGTTTCCAACAGCATGTCATTCTCCGACCATTCTTATGGTCATATATTCCCGGGGGGGGCCGTTGTATTTCAAAGGTGGAGATGATGCGTGAACAGGACTTCCGAAATGCCCCAAACAAGTATTTACACCTACTAAAAAACTACCCTAAACAAGCATTTGTGTCTGTTTTGCTACCCTAAACAAGTCTTTTTGCCTACCTAAATAAGTAGCAATGCATTGTGTTGATAATATTACTTTATTATCTGGCTTTGCTAATGTTGCTTTACTTTGAAATTACAATATTTGATTTTCGTACATCACAATTTCAGGGTTACGAAAAAACATACCCTTTTTCATATTTTGCTGTTTTTGACACCTATCAAGTACGAGCGACATCGCCTGTCGGAAAAAAAAAGAGACCCTTTTTTTTTACGCGTTTTCTTGTTAACGCATTCAGATCACTTTGAAACAGTGCCCCCCCCCCCCCCCGGGCATATATATTTGTGAATTTCTCGACGTGATGATAACACTATCAAATCGTGCTGGGTTCAAGATAATCAACTTTCTGGTGCAACTAAAAATTATCATTTTATGGTTCGCCTTCTCTGAATTGTAAAAACGTGTTAACCAAGAAAACTGTACTCTTCGAATTTTAAAGCAATCTACCTGCTTTGTACAAAGCTGCTTGTCATTCGTTGATAACAGACCTGATACGCATTGATCAATTCAATACAAAATGGTTTCTGTTTTGGATAAAGCATGCAACAAGAGAGAGTAAACCCCTCTCGTTCAAAAGGCAAGATATCCTTGGTTTGATACACTCACTCAATGATTCAAAGGGCGGTTGCGCAGAAGGTATGAGAGCGGTGGAGGAAAAGTGGTTCTCTGAAGACAAAAAGATGTTGTTGATCAGAAAAATCATGTAAACCGCCTCATCGACATAGCTAAAACAGAATATTATAAAGCCAAGCTGTATGCTAGTACGAATATGAAGAGGTTTTCCAGACGGTAATACTCTGTTAACAAAAACATCAAGTGCTTGCCTACTGGCTTTTTTCAAACAAAGCCTTTGCAAGAAGTTTGTCACTTTTTTCAGTGACAAAGTAATCAAAATCCGTAAGACATGTAGTTTTTGGAATGAGGACAAAATGCAAACTGGTAAAGTTAGAAACGAAGAACATATTCTTGACAGGTGTACGAGTAGATTCGACCAATTCAGTCAAGTCGCTTTAGAGAGGTGACCAAATTGAATCACAATTTCACACCATCAAAAACCTGTAAACTTGGTTATTGAAGAACAACCTGAATGTTTTCCTTCCATTTTCTCACCAATCATGTCATACCAGTCACTTTCATCTCTGGTATTTCCCAAGTCGATGGTCGTTTGCTATGATAACTCCCATACTTAAAAAACCATCTCTGGACTGCAATTAATTTTCCATTATCGGCCATTGTTCTATTAGTTTCATCTCCAAGATAATTGAAAAGCTGGCCAGTAATCACTCAAAGAATACTTTGTATCAGAACAATCTCATAGAAGTTGTATCAATCTATCTATCTGTCCTCTGTTTCCTGCAGAAGCCACCTACTGAAAACTGCTTTTTCTCAAAGTGCAAAGTGATATCTTGGATGCTGTAGATAGTGCAAGAGGTGTACCTTTTTACTTGAATGCTTGACCTGTCTGCAGCATTTCGATACAATTGATCATGCTTGGGCCGTTAAAAACGTCTTTGAATGGAAAGGCGTTGGCATAACTGGTATGGCTCTTCAACAATGGGTAAAATCTTATTTGGAGAGTCGTGTGTATCAAAGTTCAAATTGACGATGTTTTTTTTGGTCTGATAATGCATAAACTGGTATATGGCGTTCCTCAAGGGGTTGTATGGGGGCCCGCTTGGGTTTTATTTTATATACAATCGCCTGTGGGTGCAAAATCATACGTAGACATGGACGAAATTTCCATATTTATAGGCCGACATACACAAATATCCATTTCGTTTAACCCCATAATACAAATGCAATTGTCAAATAGCACATCATAAAACTGGAATCGTGTATCAATGAACTCAGCGCCTGGGCATTGCTGTCCGGGTGTGAGGTGCGTCGGCTGCGAATAACTCTGCTCCATCGCATGCTAATGGCTGGGGGGGGGGAGAGGGTGGCGCATCAGGGGGGGTGTGGGGGTGGAGGAGGGGATGAGGGGGGCGGTAAACGCGGGGATAAACCCAAAAAATTTTTGGAATAACGCAAAAAAACTTTTGGATAATCGAAAAACTTTTGATTTAATCGAAAAAACTTGTTGGAATTCTCGAAAAACGTTCATTCAAACTTTTGGAAACATCGAAAACACTTTTGGAATTCTCCCAAACCACTTTTGGAATTATCCAAAAAATTTAAAAAAAAAATCTGCGGTTGGCGTAATAAGGCTGCTTAGTCGGGTAGACTTCTTAGCTGTTTTCCCGGAAAAAATAGATGTGTTCGTGTTATAGTCGGTCGTTCAGCATTGCAGGTGTGTAGGGTGAGTCATGGTGCGTTCTTGTGACACTTGGTGCGGGTCCGGAGGGGGGGTGGGGGGGCTGTATAATCCCAGGGACGTAGAATCTTACGCGGTCGGGGGCTTTGCCCCTAGGCAAACCGGCCATCAGGGCCCTTTAACAACGCTATGGAAGTGCAAGAAGGATGAGAGGATATTCGACATACCGAGAGATCGAATATATAGATGGGGGAACACATTTCGCCAGCTCGCAAAGCATGAACTGGGTCGGTTGGTTGGGTGTCCCCTAGAGGGGACTCGAACTGACGTCTCCACAGTCAGAAAGTATGGCCAAGCTCGAAGAGTACTAAGAGGGTATTCGTTGCTACAAAAAGTGGTGAAAATAATCAATCTCATAATTTCTTGAAGACATACAAATCCCAAGTGGGTATGTATGGTGATAAGCCAATCAAAAAAGTCGGGACACCCTGTGGTGCTCGTTGGGCACAGTCGGGTATGCAAATACGTGGGGGTAAGAGCAGCAGTGGTGTCCTATCTTGAATAAGACAGACTAGATGGAGCCCAAGATTGTTGTGGCGGCAAATATCGGCGGCGGCTTGAGGGAGGGCCTGTAAGCGTGTCCGCTGGGACCTCACGTGGTGATGAGCACATCTGCATCAAAACGTTCTGATCAGGTCAGGCGGATCCCACTGCGGCAACAAGCTCCGTGGCTAAATGGGATCCTGGGGTCAGAAGTTACGGTATGGATCAAGAAGGGCTCCCCGGTGGGTTAGCGGCCACTTGCCGATGTAAAGGCCATTCAACATTTCTGGAGACTTTCTAATCTAAACAACGACATGCTGTTGGATTGTATTTATAAAAGCATGAGCCTAATTAGGAAGATTGGACACTTCCGCCGCCTAAATTCACTGTGAAACGTGTTAACGCTGCTTACGGATTCATCAAAATCAACACATGGTGAATAGCGAGCGCCGACATGCGTCCACAGACGACGGCGGCTGACGCTGCAGAAACTATACGAATGATAACAAGGAGCCTAGATTTTGAAGCAAGTCTTGCATTTAAATTGAAGACAGAGTGGAAAATGAAATGAAAAAAGGTGTTTGCTATAACTAACATTTATATGGTGGTGAAAAGCTAGATCCCTAATTTTGGGCAGTTTTCTACTTTTATTCATATCAACATAAGAGCCCTTGTTGGGAATGAAGTGCAGCACATACATCATTATACATGTCATTGTACTTGTGACTCGGAACTTTTGAGTACCTCCATTCTTTATTCCTTTTCTTTTCTTTTTCATTTTTTTAACAAAGCACTAGTTGGGTCTACATTAATTGGGTACTATGTGGTAGCTATGAATCTACTCTTTCCCAATGATATCAATTTATCTATTGATCGAAAGACAAAAATATTAGCTGAAATTTTATTTTCAACATTTTAAATTTAAACCTTCTTGAAGTTTAATCATAATCCTAGCTGTGACCATACTAAGATTTTAGTGCTTGGCCAGTTTTAGTGTAAAATGGCCTAAAATATAATGATTTTAGTGCCCTTTTTAGCCAATGAACCATATTTTGAAAATATTCTTTATTTTAAGATATCTTTGTGATGAATAAACATTATTGAAATTGAAATATGACATTTAAATTAGGCTTGAATTGAGGTCATGAAATCTGTAGATTTGTATCAAGGATTTACTTAGGGTGCAGTACTTATAAAAAATGTGGACTTGTTTTAGTAAGAGTGGACCTATCCCCTCCCCCCCGGACCCCCGGTCTCTTCTCCCACCCCACCCCGTGGTGCTTTTCAACATCATATCACCAAAGAGAGTACTTTCTTGTGACAGTTTTTCCACATTTGTTACCTTTTAATCAACAAATTCAGTAAAAAAAGTGGACCTTTGCCCTTTTGTGGAACTTGGGGGAAATTGGAATTTAGTTTTTGCAATAGTTTTACAAACAATTTATTATCCAAATTGAATTCAATTTCCACTTAAAGCTCGCAAAGGGATTTCATGAAGATATTTTCTTTTGTTTTCTTTCAATATTGAAAAAGAAAAGTGTCACTTTATTTTGGAATAGGGAGTAAGTCCACTTTTTCAAAGTCCCAACCCCGTTCTATTTCATGCTTAATCAACAAATTCAGTAAAAAAAGTATGGACCCTCTCCTCAATGCAGGTAGGTAAGTACGCTCAAATTGTGTGTATCACTTTTTCATAGGGGCCAATTTAAGTTCACAGGTCAAACTTTAAAAATGGCCCCAATCATGTGAAATGTATGCCATTTGGTCCATCTAATCATAAATCCAAAAAATGTACGCGTGTCCAAAAAAAAACGCAACCCTTGGTGGCAGGCGACAAAGTTTTGAACAAAAGCCTTGACTACTTATTTTTTTTGTTGTGAGGTAAGATGGGACTGTTGCCTAATTACCCCTGGAAGTTTCATAAAGTAGATCAATGGTTTTTAGATATAACCCCAACAATCAAGTACCCCAGAACCCATTTTACAAAAATTAGGACTGGTAACCACACGACTGGCAATTAAGAACAGAATGGCAAATCAACATTGATTGCAATAACTTACTTTCCCAAATTTCTTTCTTGCAGAACAATTCTACTAAACTGGGGTCAAATGACTGAATGTTACATAATTATACTACTTAATCTGATAAGATAAAGCATTAATTTATATTGGTGATAAATATGTGTTCAAGACGATAAAAACTATGACTAAGTCCCATAGACACACTACCCACATTACAAAAAATGATAAATGCGTTGGGCTGCAACTTGCTTGTTACTGGAAAATCATGTTACAAAAATTCTCAACTTATGAAAGTAAAACCTATGTTTTCAACACAAATTCAATAACACTATCAGTATATTTCACTCTGGTCTGGGTGCTGTCATTAAGTTTTTGGGTTAAGGATAATTCTTTGCGTGCCGTCACAAAATGATTAAGAATGATTAGCTCTAATTCCAATGCTATGCCTTTTTGGACTCTACGAAGAGTTTGTTGTTTTCTACAATACGAAGAGTTGTTGATCTCTAACCATAACATTCCTAAATCGATCTCTCTGTGTGTTTAAAAGCTGTTTTTTAAGAGCTTTTATTACCAATGGAAACATTCATAATGTTTAATCTCTGTTGCAATAGCTGTCTTTAACAAAAAAGGACCCATGTTTTTGACTTACGGATCATATTGGTGGTTCTGAGCGCACAACGTACAGTGCCGTATGCGCCTCCATTTGGTTAAATGGGTCCAGCAGGTACTTGATTTCTTTCTGGGGTCATATCTAAAAAAATATTGACCTCTACCTTTATGAAGCTTTTTCAACAGGGACATTAGCTAACAGTCCCATCTTATCTTACAACAAAGAAATAAGTAGTCACGTGATTTTGTTCAAACTTATGGCGCGCTTACCACCAAGTGTTGCGTTTTTTTGTGGCACACCGGTATAGTTTGTACCACCTACGACCATTGGGTTTTTGGCATTATAAGGTAAAAATGCTAACCATGGTACAAAAAGGTCAATCTCAATTTGTACAGGGGTCAACATTAAAAGTTAATCTGATTATATTTTAAAATACTTAAAAAAAGCAAAAAATAAAAAAAATAAAAAAAATGTATCGTTTGTATTATGTTTAAATTTGCTTACTTATGGAGATAAGGGTCAAAGAAGGTCAACAACCAATTGGGTATGTTGACCTATGACCTATTTTGTTCCCATTAAAACAGGGTAAGTATGCATTACAGATGGTACAACTATTCCTTATTTTAACATATTAAGCTGATGAACAACTTCTATCATTGTCAACAAAATTGGAGCAATCTTCCAATTTTTTGGAACCCTGGTACAAATAGAAATTGACCTTTTTTAACCATTAGCCATTTTAACCCTATAAACTCCACACCATTGGTCATAGATGGTACAACATACATTTTTGGAATCCTTATCACTAGACGGACAATATGGCATACATTTCAACATGACTGGAGCATTTTAAAAGATTGACCCCTGTGTAAACTTAAATTGGCCCCTATTGAAAAAGTGACACCACAATTTGAGAGTACTACCTACCTAGCGTTGATATAGAGGGTCCATACTAACTACCAAAGGTGTCAAACCTTTTCTGTAGTGAGGGTAAACGATGATGTTTGACCTGGATCCTAGCTCCTCCACTAATTACATTTTATTTACCCTCTAATCATGACTTAACCAAATGGTGCATCCCGACGGCCTTATACGAAGGATTTACTTTTTTGGGGGGGGGGGAGTGGACCTAACCCTCTAAAATGGTCCTTTTTTGGACATCACATCACCAAGAGTGGAATTTTCTTGTCAAAATCTCTAAATTTTTATACATTTTGATCACATTTTGGACAAAAGTTGACAAAAAAAACCAATATTTCCTTAAAAAATAGATCGTTTGTGGAATGGGGGGGTCAGTCCCTGCATTCCCAAGGGGCACGAAAAAATTGAATGAGAAGTTGTGAGCTGAAAATTACAAGGTTCAAACTGACATTTCAGATTTTGTGAGATAATAGGCCAATATTATTGAAATTAACATTTACCATGCTTTAAAATGATATACAAATTGTTTAGGTCTTCAAAATGTAAATCTGTTTAAAGATCTCACTTCCAGTAAATTTTTGTTTTATATATTTTTTGTATGAAATCAAAAGGTCCATATGTCTCAAAATGACCAATGTCAGTAAGAACATGATCATGACCAGATTTTCCATTCCCATGGAATTATCAACATTTTGTTCCATATTGGATATCCCTCTCGGCAAGTGTTCCATGAGCCCCCCTCCCCACGATTTCTGCAACCATATCCTGTGTTTTTTTGTCAAGGCTGCAGAATTCATCATAGCCTGGACGGTGGGGCATATGGAATTCTTTCCATTCCCTCCTCCCCCATTGAACAATATTGGTTTCCATCAATTAAAAAAAACAATACTGAAAGAGCTTTCCGATTTCCATTTTACGCCCATCCATGCAATCATGCAAACAATGCATACTCGCTACTGCACAATCCATGCCCACCAACATAATCATTCAATCATCATTACCTACCACGACACACTTATTAAATTGTCCATCATATTTATGGAAACATGGTCTACCATCACCTAAAAGAGCAATTGAGTGTATTAGGACTGTTATGGCAAGCCATAAAGGCCCATAACGTATTGGCCCACGCGTTGCGACATTTCGGGCAACCGCGTTGCGAGAAAGTAGCACAACGCGTTGAGGTAGTCGGCCAATTAGAACGACGAATTTCTGTGACGTATTTCAAAAATTAGACCCACAACGCGTTTGCAAAGTATCTAGGCACGCGTTGTGGAAACTCACAAAACGCATTTGCAAACGCCTCAACAACGCGTGGCGACCGTTCACAAACGCGTTGCTAACCTTCACACGCTTTGCTAAGTTCACAACCATAGGGGGTAATAACGTATTTTGCGGCAACGCGTTTGTTAGAAGTAGCAACGCGTTGCGACATTCGCAACGCGTTGCGGCCCCGAGCCAATCAAAATCATGAATTTCTGTGACGTTTTTCAAAATAATCAACAAACGCGTGCGGCAATACGTTATGACCCCTTATGGCCTTCACAACTCGTTGCAAGCTTCCACAACGCGTTGCGGAGCTCACAAACGCGTTGTAAAACTTGAAGGGTTGTCAACGCGTTGTGAGGTCGCAAGGCGGTTGTGAATTTATTTTTGAATACGTCACAGAAATTCATGATTTTGATTGCCGACACCGCAACGTGTTGCCGAATGGTCGCAACGCGTTTGCTACTCTCGCAACGCGTTGCGGCCAATACTTATGGCCTTATTGCTTGCCATAAACGTGACCGTCACACAATGTAGGGCGTCGGGTACATACAGAGCTACGGTACGTCTCCCCTGACCTGTGCACTTACTTTCACTCACAAACAGGTCATTTGTTCAAAAGCAAATTTACTAATATTCATTTTAAACTTCTGTTTGTCTTTAGGGAATCGAAACAAATGAAGATTTGGTGATTTGGGGGGTTATTTGAGCATTAACAGCTGAACACTAGACTCTCGATCTACTCGCCATTGCTTCTACACGTATGCTATACGAGATGTTGTCCGTATTTTAACCTACCTGACGCTTGGAGCGCTCTTCCCCATGAACATCCACTTCCGTTACACAAAAAATAGGGGGAGTGTGAATAAAAGTATGGGTCCACTTTAATAGCACAGTACTTTGAGCCGGGTATTAAATGGATCTGGTTGATCGGAATGAGGAATACTACGACTAAAACCCCTTTTGTTTCTAGGTTATGCATGAGTGAGGTGAAAGAACCTCTATAACAGTGGCTCATTTTTTTTTGGGGTAATAAATATTTTCGCGTTTCATATAACGCTAAACCACTACATCCCACACAATTTAAACCGACAATCATTTGTTGCGATTCTTGACAAATATAGGTATATATTGAAGACGATAAAATATGACATTGGAAAAGTAGTAATTGTGCTTGTAAAAGATGAGTTTCACGCTTAGAAATAAAGGTACTTGTGACTGAATTGCACCCACCCTTAATCAGACCCTTACGGGGGTTTGAAAAAGTTGAAATATACGGTAAAACTGGTACATAGGTCAAAAACAGGCTTGAAATGAAAGAAAAAAAACATTTTGAAAGCATAAAAAACTGAAATCATCTGAAAAGCTGAACTCTCACGGCTGCTTAATAACTTTTGTCTTCGTTTTGGCTATCTACCATCTTGTATAGCCTGATCCCTATCAGATATGTACCTTTCATCTGAGATGCGATATACCCTAGCCCTAACCTTCAAGTCCATTTGATATCAGAAATGCATGTAATAATTTTCACTTAACGCTTTAAATGCCTTCTACCCATGTGTATCAAAACCATAATATTTTGGGAGGAAACTTACAAGATTGTCAGCAAACAGCGGAAAAAAATACAAAATTGACATACTGAAGGTTAATGACCCAAACTCTATGCCCCCCCTGGAATCTATGGTGCGTCTCCTATATCTGGGCCCGTTAACGGACATAAATACAAAGTGCGATTTCTAAAGATAAACGAACCGAATCGGGGATGAGGTTTGGGCTCACGAATATGGCTCTTTAAACCCTCAGATTTTCCCCATGTTGGCAAACATTTCCACTTACAAATCAAAACTACTACGCCATTATAAAACGTAAACCATATTTTTAGATAATATATTAAATGCATTAGGTAAAAAAAACAAGGTTTGCAAGATTCTATAAAAATACTCTTCTACCTAGTAACGTACCCAGGATGAGCTGATACCTACCCAAATCTTTAGGGGACATTCATTGCAATAAACATAACATGGCCCAGAAAAAAGAACACACTACGTGACATCATTTTGTGAACTTTGATTTTAGCCAGTGTCATGATATAAATAGATTTCCCACCAGTCGCCGGAATTTTCTATTACTCCTCTTATAACCGCCACGATCTTTAACGCAATGCTTCGCACCTTTTGATCTGTCAGAAGGCCGTGTGCCTTCCATAGGGCTCACATGGTCGTCCCTCTCCAGCTCTCCAGCACTGGATGTTTACAGTCCGTCCACCAAGCGTTCGCTGGTTCCTGAATGTAATCTTCTTTCCTCAAAGCTCTCCATTTTGTACCTCACCCACCTTTTGAAGATCTCAGAGAGGAAATTACTCGGTTTGACCGAAAGACGTTCCTTCCTTTCGCCAACTCCTCAGGTCGTCCAGGCCTCCGAGATCCCCGCCCTCTCCTCCCTTCAGCGCTCTGCACAGCCTATTCTCATCCCAACGCAGTTAGTTCATCGGTTTCCCAGAGCCGGCTTTCTGGCTAATACCAGTCTTGTTGATAAACTATAAATTCCTTCTTGTGCCCCAAATCAATCTCTCACATCACCAGACATGCTCGAGAACCACTGACCCGGCCCATTTGGAGTGTTTCCACAGAGTTGGGTCAAGGGTCAAAGGTCACGGTGGGCCGATTAAAGGGGCATCTTTGAAGTCTATAATCCTTGTAATCACTAGACTTGGTCAAGAAACCGTTACCCAAGGCCCCTTTATATATCCTAAATATACACTTAAAACTTGGCATGACTTACATACGCCATCAACCGGCAACCTCACACTCGGCACTTCTTTCTATACATATATTAGCTAATGAATAACAGATCATGTACTGTGTAAGAAAAGCAATCTCAAGAGTCCGTTTGACCCCGCATATTATATTGGCGATGATTGGGATGCGTGAATGGAATGTCAAGAACCTCTATAGACCGATTTTATCTCTAACACGAGTGTCGTCCGCCAGTGTAATCGTGCAGAAAGTTGAATATTTTGTGTGCATCGTATAGATTTCGTCGAGGTTTTTCATCAACCTAACCGGTCACGGATGTGTACCAAAACAAACTTAGTAACGGACAGGTCCGGGACATCTTCATCGGCGATCATGGCTTTGCCGTCGTTGCCTGCTTTTGATCCGTATGATGACCCCTCTTCTTTGTCACAACGATGGAAAAAAATGGCCCAACGAGTCCAGTCTTCCATGGTCGGATTTCGATCTCTCCGAAAAGAGGCAGAGAGCACGTCTATTACCCACTGGTGGGCAAGAGTTACAATATTTTTGAACACTCTACCTGATACTGCCTGGCACAGGTGAACAAATCAACCGCAAGTAGATGCCCTAACAAGTATTTCACAAAATGTGGTTTACACAGTCATCTCTTTTGACGGCCAAACAATCTGGAGAACACTGAGAACATTGAGCAGTTTTGTACCAGATTGAGCAAGTTGTCAGTCGCATGTGATTTTCGCTGACCCAGACAGAGAAATACAGCCCCAGATCCTTTCCGGATGTCGTTCGCGTTCAGGAGACACTCAGCAAAAGAGCCCTGAAAAAGACGACCACTGGAAAACCTACTTGAACTGGCACGCACGTAACCTTGACCTTTCAGAAACAGAGCTCGTGGGTTGTGTCTCTCAACAAAGGACGTGAACAAGAGGCAGTTCTATGGTGCTAGGCCAAAAACAAGGACACAAACTTAAAGTAGCCTACTGAGGCTAAGAACTCACACATAGTAAACAGTGGATATTTTGTGGTTTATGGCCACGTGACAGAGAGTGCCTGCAAAAGCAAGGCACTGTAAATTCTGGCGGTGAATGAATCCACTCGCCGCTGCTGTCCAGGGCAAGTCAATCAACTACCCCTCCACCATGCGTGTGGGGCCATGTGGGTTTTGTGTGGGTAAGCTGGGCTATAGTGGGCATGGGTTTTATGTGGGATTTCCTAATTTGGCCATGGGGTTGTACTAAATGGGTAACCCATGAGGGGTTATGCCTCATGGGGCCATGTTGTTGCATGGGACGGCGGACATGGGTATCATGTGGGCTATTCATGATGGGGCCCCATGTAGGCAACTCATTATGGGTGTGTTATTGCGGTTACTGTGTTGGTCCAATGTGGATTAAGTAAATCTGGGCTACCCTTCATTGGTTTTACCCAAGTAATGGTCAGTGGGGCCCAATTGGGTTTTCACGTGGGTGTAATGGGCTTACGTGGGCCTGGGAATTACATGGGCTTCCTAAATGGGGCAGTGTAGTGGTTCAATGGGTAACTGATAGGCTCTTGGGCTTTATGGGGTTCCTTAAACTGGGGCCATTTTACGTGTTCATGGGTCAATGATGGGTTTCTTTACTGGGCTTTATTTTTAAGTGGGTTTCCCAATGGGGGCCATGTCGGTTTTCAATGGGTCAATGATGAGTTTCTTAATTGGGCTTTAAGTGGTTTTCCTAAATGGGGCCGCATTGTGGTTTTCAATTGGCCGGCTAAGTATATTTTACTCGGTATGCAAGGATGGCATTTCCAGGGCTGCCAATTTTGAGCCCAGTTCAGTTGTGGGTATAAATGTTTTATTTCCATTCTTTGTATCAACTAATATCTACTTATTTATAGGTCAACTAAACTCATCCTGTCGATATTCAAGGCCTAACGTAAAGTTTAATCATTTGAACTTCAACAATCCATTAAATAATCTAATTGATGCCAATTGTCAGTAAGTACAAGTGGTCGACTGGATAGCGCATTAGACTTAAGATCACGAGGTCCCCGTTCGAATCCAACAAGGAAGTTAAGACCATGGTTTGTATTGAGATGCAAGTGATGCCTAATGAACTAGTTGAATTAAAAAACAAATTTCCAAACTGTACTAGAAATTTTTTTTTTTCTTTAATTAAAGCATATAATTAGCCCGTTAACAGCCTGTGATTGTTACTTGGCCCCATAAAGGGCCCCATAAAGTACCATCTACGGCCCAAGTAGATAACCCACTGGGGACCATCGATGGTTTCCCGAGACAAAAACAGAGGGCCCCACATGGGCTGCCAATTTGGGCCCAGAAGAAAGGGCCCATGCAGGACCAATATTGGACCCTGGCCAAGTTGGGAGGGGTAGTAAACAACAAGAGTAAATAAGAACAAAGGAGAAGTATACAGGTAGAAACTAGAACAGTAACAGTAGAAAACACAGAGGCAGATCACAGAGATGGAAAAAAAGTAAAACTTGGGGAACAACGAAACAATTTGTGACACGATGAAAGCGGTGACACTATGTATTTGCCGTTGATGAACAACAGAAGAAACAAAACAGGTGAAAATGTGAAAAAGAAAACAGCAAATCACCCGGTGAAAAGTGGAAAAAGAAAAAAGAAAAATCACACAGGTGAAAATGTGAAAACGAAAACAGATAATTCAAACAGGTTGAAAAGAAAATGTGAAAAACAAAATTAAACAGGTGTGAAAATGTGAAAAAGAAAACAGAAAATCACACAGGTGTGAAATATGGGGAAAAGAAAACAGAAAATCACACAGTTGCAAAATGTGGGAAAAAGAAAACAGAAACTCACACGGTGAAAATGTGGAAAAGAAAACAGAAATTTCACACAGGTGAAAATGTGAAAGTAAAGAAAATACACAGGTGAAAATGTGGAAAAGAAAAACCCACGCACAGGTGAAACTTGGGACAAGAAAAAGCTTTAAAGAAAAACATACAGGAACACAAACACCAACAGTACATGCACCCGATGCAGAAACATCAAAAAACAACAGGTGAAAATAGAAAATGTAAAGCCAATGTTTGTTGCGAACAGGTTGTCCCCAAAACTTGATAGGGTGAACAACATCTCAAGAAAATCCCGGAGGCTTAGAACAAAAAATACAATTGATGAAACCTGACATAACTCTCAACCCATACTACACTAAAGAACCACTGCCACTTATAGGCAAGTTTAAAGCAGTTAAATAGAAACTGCTGCAAGAGTTTACCGTTGGCAGATGTTTATGTAGTCCAAAAGGGGTGAGGCAGGCAATTTATTGTCTCGTAAAACATCTGAAGAACTTGAACATGGTGAAAGTAAACATACGGAAAGTAAACAGGGTGACATCTGAACAAGGTAGCACACTGGATAAATTTCCAATGTGTTTCAATGGATTGGGAAAACTGAAAGATAAACAGATAGACTTACACATAGACAAATCTGTACAGTGCCACAATTGTTACAGAAAAACGCCATTACAATTAAAAGACAAATTGAAGCAAAACTCACAGAAATTAGAGGACGATGACATCATGGAAACAGCAACAGGCCCCACTCCATGGTTCTCGCCTCTAGTTGTAGTTCCCAAACCCCATGACCCACATGATATTCGTTATGTATAGACATGCGTCAAGCAAATATGCCATTTGTATTGAAAGAAATGGTACGTCCAACAATTGACGAAATTATTGGCAGAGCTCAGTGGTGCTAAGGTCTTCTCAAAAATAGATCTTAAGTCAGGCTACCACCAGCTGTTGAGCTTACACCAGAATGACGGGTTTCGGTACATAACCAACATTGCGTCACAACATGGGGTTGATGAAACGATAACAAAAGACTAAATTTCGCATATTAGCAGTGCAGCGGAGGTATTCCAAAACACATACGCCAAGTGATAGGAAGGCATACCTGGAGTTTTGAATGTATCAGATGATATTTAGTATATGGACACACAAAAATGGAGCATGACACAAGGCTGACCATACTACTACGACATTGAATGCAAAGGCTCATATGAACAGACCCAAATGTGAACTAAACAAGTCCAAACTAGAATTTTGGGATAGTCTTCAGGCGGTGATGGTTGTGTCACAGGACCCGAAAGAAGCAGAAAGTAGACGACAATCAAAAATGCGCCACGTCCGCAGCGGAAATTAGCAGCATCTTTGGAATGCAAACGTTTGTTCCAAGCTTTAGCCCAAAATTAGTCACAGATATATAAAGCCCCTCAGAGAACTCACACATAAAGGGGTACCGTTTGAATGGGGTGAACGTCAAGAGACTGCGCTAAATCAGCTCAAGAACTCTCTATCTAGCAACAAAGTGATGGCCTTTTTCGATCCGCAGAAACCCGCTGAACTTTGGGTTGACTCTAGTCCAGTGGGATTGGGTGCCATTTTAGCACAGACTGACAAATATGGCAACAGGCGTAATGTGTATTACGCAAGTAGCTCACTGTCGCCCACAGAGCAGAGATACAGCCAGATAGAGCGTGAAGCTTTAGCCATCGCTTGGTCACTCGAACGTTTTAGATTGTACGTTCTTGGACACAAATGCGCAGTCTACACTGACCACAAACCATTGATGCCCATCTTTAACAAGCCAACCTCAAAGTCATCAAGCAGAATACAGAGTTGGTTACTGAAGCTTCAGACCTTTGACATTGTAGTCCGCTACAAACCGGGAAAAAACAACCCAGCTGACTTCATGTCACGACACCCAACTCAGGAACCTACAAGAGAAGACAGCTTCGCAGATGAATATGTAAACTTCATCGCGACAAATGCAACACCCAAAGCAATGACTCTTGACCTCATAAAACAAGAAACAGAGAAAGACAAAGCTCTACAAGATGTGATACAGTGTTACAACACAAACCAATGGCACAAGATCAAAGACAAACACAGATCACTTTGGTCAATCAGAGAAGAGATAACTGTCACAACTGATAACATCGTGTTGAGAGGAAGCTGCATTGTAATTCCCAACAGGCTGCAAGATAGGGTTGTCGATCTAGCTCATCAGGGACACCAAGGGATCACCAAAACCAAAGCATTGCTTCGCAGTAAAACATGGTTTCCCCAGATCAATGAAAAACAGAGCAAGCTGTAAAAGGATGCCTCCCCTGCCAACCATGCATCAACAATCAGACTTGAAGCAATAGAGTAGTACGGTAGCGATGAGGATTCTGACATCGATGAAGTCGAAGAACCGGAACAGGTGGCCATTCCTCAACAGCGGCCACATCGTCATCGTAGACCACTATCTTATCTCAATGACTATGACACCACTTAAGTGATATGCCTACAGGGGTGTAAACAAAGAACAGTTGAACGGTAAAATAAGTAACCAACAAATTTACTGTTGCTACGGTATTGAAAGTTATTGACACGTGATTTAAAGTAATCTCACAAATGATTCTAGTGATATAATTCAAACTGTTTCCCTACAACTTCATCCCCAACTTTAAAGACACTATAAATTATTAAAAAAAAGAAGGAAGGGATGTAATTATCCTAAATGTACACATATACAACTGGCATCACTTACATACGCTTATCAACCGGCAACCCTCGCCACTCGGCACTTCTTGTACTCGCCCAGTCATGCAGCTCAAGAGTCGTTTATGACCACGAATATTGCCCCCTATGGGATGTCCACATATATTGGTCAAAGGTCAAATGGGCGATTTTTTAAAGTGGCATTCTTTGAACATTTTTTCATAAAAATTCCCTTCTTATGCCACAAATCAGGGAGGCGCCAGGGGGTGGCAAGGGGGCGGCCGCCGCCCCGCCCGCTCCCTGTGGAGAGTTTCAAAATGTAGGAAAAAACAGCGGGTTTAAGCAAATTAAATTGTGTAGAAATTAGGTTTTTTACCTATATGGGATAATCGTGCAAGGTTTTGCCCCTCTATGATTTTACCCTGGGCGCCGCCCCGCCACATATCAATTGCTATAATCACACACTTGGTCAAAGAACACGACCCAACCCAACGCCCATATCCCTTAAATCAATGAGGGTCATTATTGCCACTTTTCAAAAATCAGGGACGGACCTCCTGCCTTGTGTTTACGGGGAAAAGTGCTCGGAGGAAAGTGCTCCGATATAACAAACAAATACCACTACCTCTTTTTTTGCGGTTGATCGTCAGTTTAAGCGGACAAGCAAGATAGCTACAATCAGGTAAGGCGCTTCGACTCCAGTGTATGCTATCCATGCGTATTGGCGTGCGTTCGAGCCCTGTGAAGATTCAGATAATCTTGTAATTTACCTGGAAAGAATTAACCAGCTAGTTGTCTCGATTTACCAATGCGATATATTTGGGAAGCTGATACCGGCTGCGATGGGTTTATCTCGATGTATGTGATGATAAGGGAAAGCGCTGATCCCGATCTTGCTGCATCCCTTGAAATGATGCTATGTAATGTTTATGGTTATGGTGGGCCACAGTGATCGCGACCCATTTGTGAAACGCTTAGAGGCCCCCCCCCCAATAGCAAAGCGTATATAAATCTCTGCTATTCTTATTATTATTATTTAGTCATTTTCATCCAGGGAACGTAAGGGATATGGTGTGTTCACACAAAATTTGGTTCAAGGTCACGGGGCCAATAAAAGGGACATTTTTAAAAAATATATAAATTCTTCTGTACCCCAAATCAAATGCTATAACCACCAAACTTGTTCAGAGGAATCGCTGACCCAATGGCCATAATGGGGTAGACGTTTCATTAGAAGTCCATTGATGCAAAAAGGAGGTATTACAATGATTCCGTCATGCGCTGTAATGACGTTTGCAGTTTAGGCGCTTGACAGAATGAATGGACAATAATCATTTGCATCAACGGGATTCTATATGAAACGTCTACACAAAATGGGTGTTCGCAGATAGCTTTGGGTCAAATGTCACAGGGCCGAGTAAAGTGATATTCTTTGAAATCTGTAAATTTTCATGCCACAAATCAATTGCTATAATCACCCAGGAATGGGTCAGAAGAACTTGGGCGTAACAGGGGTCACTGTCAGGGGAACATATATTGACGGTTGAGGCAAATTTTCCTATGGAGGTGGTTTTGAGCCAGATTTTCTCGGTTGGAGGAGAAAATTCCAGGTGACAGGCAAAAAGGTTCTGATTTAACATGATTTTTAAAACTTTTTCAGGTCAAAAGTTCTCTGCCCCCGCCCGCCTGTTTACGCCAGTTGTCGAATTGCTGACCGACCAAAGGCCCCGTGTGTAATGACCTGCTGAGCTCCAAGCACTATTGGTGCGCTTGTTCAATATTTGTAGAGGAGTTACAGTCTAATGATTAAATGTGAACCGACATAATCCTTGAGGTCATTCCCCCGAAGGTAACCTTTAACAATATGTCTGATAATAATGTAGACTCAGTCATTTTGATCATTTGAAGCGTGTTTTACTTATTTAACATTGCTTTTGTATTTTTTTTTTTTAATTATATTCATGATAATTATAAGGTTGCACCGGCAATGCAGTGATCTCTAAAGAATATTTTGTGTTCACTTTTTTTCTATTTTTTAGATGTAATCTTTTCTGTATAAGGGCCATTCTTCGGTAAAAAGGCAAATATCCTCCACTTTTAACCTAAGGGCTTCCCCGTCAACGCAACCGATTTGTGACCACTTCTGACATCACTAACCTTGAATCCAAACCCAACATGCTTCCTCCCCAGCTAGATTGGTTACCCGGTAATGGGTGACATAAGTCGGTCCAGTGTATGACGTTCGGAACTCGCCCAGTGGCGCCGCCAGACCTCGTTTTCTTGGGGGGGGGGGCGGCAACAGGGGGCAAAGTTAATGTTTTGGGAAAAGCGAAATTGGGGGGGGGGCAACATATAAAATAGAGATTTATTAACCAATTTTTGGGGCCCAAATCGCTGATTTTAAGAAGCCAGATTTGTGATTTTTACCCCAATCGCTGATTTGTGCAAAAATCCGTCATTTTATCTTTCGTCTGGGGGTGGAAATTGAGGGGGGCTCCGCCACTGAACGTCCCAACAACAACGTCACCGAACTTTACCTGCTCCCCAGGACAAAACACCAACCATCGAAAGTGAAAACACCATCTCTGGTCCTGCTTTGGACTCAAGGTCACCAATAATGTCAAAGCAACAACAATGGCCACATTGACAAAACCACAAGGTTGAAAAGCAAATTCACCCGTTTGAAGGTCCCAAAACGTGGCCGAATAATGGCCCACCAAAATTAATTTTTTTAAGACCAAAAGCAGCTTGTCGGCCATTGGTGCGCTCCTTCACGAAACACCAAGATCCGCATTAATGGTGATACTTCAGATCCAGATCTGTGTAAGACGTGCGGGGTTGAACACTGTCACACGATGCACATTTTCACGCCTGATTACCGCTTAGTATTGGCGATTTGAAATCAATGCAACGCGGTAGTCCCGTGCAGCGCGTAACGAAAACGCGATTTAAGGGTGGCACTGTGAGACGCAGTATAAACTGCGCTAGAAGCGCATTTCCGCACTGCCTACGTCTGTACAGTACGGTAGTACGCCCTCTGTACCGTAACACTAGTTCCTAAGGACTGGTGCCATTCGGTGACTGGATATTTATTCCCTACGTGCCCTGACTAGTTCCTCTCGAGACTTTCATCCCACTGGTAGGACTAACATTCTAATAAATCAATAGTCCGTGGGCCTATAGTTTTCCTAGGGCTTTGCACATTCCCCTGACCTTTAAGACCAGAACTTAGATGTCTTAATCCCGCCCCGGACTATGGGACTAGCAGGACATATCTCCTAGCCACCCGGCCACGTGACAAAACAGCAACAAGAATAATATTGAAAGCAAAATTCACCCGTTATAGGTCACAAACGTGGCCGAAGAAGGCCCAACAAATATTAATTTAATGTGACCAAAAGCCAGCGTGTTCGTACATGGAGCGCTCTTACACGAAGCACCCGATTCCGCATGACAATGTGATACTTCCGAGATCCAGATCTGTGTAAACGTGCGAGTGCGTTGAACCGGGAACAACAATCAATGTGAATTGACTGTGGCTGTCTACCGATTCCCGTAATCGATTTTCACGTTCTTCACAGCACTGCCGTTTGGAGCTTCCGCGGTGGGATATTACGAGCTAGCTTCTACAGCTAAGGGACATAACAACGGTCCCATAATTCGTGGGCACACAGCAACCAGGTATGCCCAAGTTCCGATCACGTGTCAGATGGGCATACCATATATCATATCACATCATTTGGTGCCGGCTTCGTCCAATGGCAGCGCTCTGTGGCAGTCAAACCAAGTGCTGAGTCCTGTCAGGGCTGGTTGAACTGTCCTACGCGATGCCCATTTTCACGCTGTTTACAGCGTTAGTATTGCGACATTTGAAAACAAATGCAACGCGTAAGATGCACGTATCAGCGCCGTAATTAAAACGCGATTTAAGCGTGTCAACGGGCGCAACGCATAATCACCCGCTCTAGAACGGTTTTCCCTGCCGCACTGCCTACGCTGTACAGTAACACGATACGTAACGACGTACGCCCGTTTAGAACCCACACACGGGGCCACGGAAGTACCAACATTGATCCGGCATTAATTGGGATATGGGTCTCGTGTAGAGAGCCCCCGACATTGAGCAATAGGTCAAGCATCCATATTTGAGGCAGTGGCTGAAAGGAACCACGTATATGGACCTTTGACATTAACTCTCAACACCCCTTACGGACCGCTGCCGTAGGGATCAGTCAAAGTTCCTTTTGGGGAATACCCATCTCTTTTTGTGGACAAAGCATTATAAGCAGTGACTCAAACACATACGGTCTTGCTCTGTAGGGATCAGTCAAAGTAACTTTAGTGAATACCCATCTATTAACCATCAAAGAAGCATTTTGAGCAGGACCCCATATGGACCCGTAGATGAAAACCTTGCAATAACCCTCAGCAACCCATACGGACCGTGTAAAAGGAGATATGTCCACCTGTAGCCATAGTCCGGGCTCAATTGACTCAACGGAATAAAGCGTGAATCTAATGTTACGTACAAGAGTCAACCGATCAAGATGTCTTTTTCACGGGTAGGTGGGACATGAGTCCGAAGGACAATATCTCCTGCAACACCGGCTCCTCCGTAAGGATCATTCGAAGTAACTTTTTGTGAATACAATTTTAAAACATAGGAACTATATATACCCCTAGATGGCCTTGTGCTCTGTTCCCTGAACCTAAAGGAAATTACCCCTTAGGACAAATAAAACAAAACAAAACAAAAAAAACAAGCAAAAACTGGGAGGCCAGATGTGAACCAATTTTGGTCATCCAAATGAGATAACATTTATTAAATATTGATTTCCAAACTTCAAACAGACATGAGTTAAATACAATCTCAGCCACCATGACATGTGAGAGACGCTTTTTAATTACGTAAAGATAGACTATTATTTCTGTTACCCCACCAATAGCGTAAACATTACCAGAACAGGAAATAACCAGTTTAAATCAGAAAGGGGAGTTAGTACTGGATCAACGTTACCGGTACGACGGCGAGAAGACTGGAGTAAATTAAAATGTAATTCTCTTTAACTTTCATTGATTACAAGGTAGTATTTTTGTCGAATTTGAGTGATGAAACCATATAACGTTTTGAGAAAACAGAGTTGAAGTGAGGGATATCAAGACACCGTGTGTACCGATTATGTGATATGAATCGTTTATGGACCTACAGGCGTTGCATGAGACTACATCTGATCGCATTTTTTTTTTTAAAAGGAATTCTTGTTTATGGCTTGTGGTTGGTGAAAAGAACACAAAATAAAACTATCGGTTTTGATTAGCTGTGTTTATTGTTGTTTTAATATTAATAATCTGCTGTTTGGGAATCTTCTGCACTCAATGAGCTTGCAATGTGTCCCAATAAAAACGCAACACTTTGTGCCAGCCTACATAAGTTTTGAACAAAAGCACATGGCTATTTGTTATTTGTTGCTGGGTAAGAGGAGATAATTTGCTAATAACGCTGAAAATTTCATAGAGTCAATAGTTTATAAGATATGACCTCAGCAATCAAGTAACTCTCAGGACCCATTTTACCAAAAATGAGGAGGTGATAACCACAAGGGTGGCTCTCAAGAACAGAATGGCAAATGCAATCTTGATTTCAATCAACATTTTATTGCCAACATTTCTTGCAGAACAACTTTCCTGGATCAAATAACTCCATTTACATAATTGGTATTAAACTGATAATGATAAAACACTTGGTGAACAAATACATTTCAAGACGATATAAGATAAAACTATGACTAAGTCATCAACAAACTCCCCGTTATGTGAACTTATGAATCATGTAAATGCTTTGGTTTGCAACTTACTTGTTATATTCTGAACTTTTTGAAAGTAAATCATTTTCTAAACACAAAACTCAGTACCAATATCAGTATATTTATTCTTTCATATTCAACTTTGGGGTAAGATAGGTCTTTGTGTGCTGTCACACAACTATAATCCAATGTTTTCTAATTTGGACAATAAGAAGTGTTACTTGCTCCTCTATTCCTAATTCCATCTTATAAGTGTCTTAAAATGCACGTTTATTAGCTGTTACTACCAATGCAAACATTAATGCGTTAATATTTGATGTAGCACTAGTCATTAAAAAAGAGTAAAATGATGGTTGGACTTCGATTCATATTGGTTGTTCTGCGCGCCTACAGTGCCGTATTTATAATACTTGAGCCTCAATTTGGTAAAAGGGATCCTGTAGAGGACGCACATTGCAAGGTCATAAAGAATTTTGAAAATCCAACAATAGAGTGCAAAATATAAAAACAAAAAATAAAACAGCTACTAAAATCCTTAGTTTGTTTCATTTACAAACGGTATGTGTTTTGACCAAGCCACAAGCCATAAACAAACGTACTCTGTGTTTTCAAAGTTGTAGTCAGAAATGTACCCAATTAGTTTTTCACGTAATCAATGTCGTTCGGTGTCGTCACCACCACAACCAATACAACCACCAGGCCCGTAGCCAGGAATTTATGTGGGGGGGGGGGTGCGGATTTGACCAGAAGCGACCTTTTGCGTTCCAACAAACCAATTTTTTTCGGCTCGCTGCGCTCGCGGGTTGACCCAATTTTTCACGTCGTCTCCAAAGTGAATTGACATGAAGTGAATTGAACATCATCGAAGCGTGGGAAGACAGTAAAATAAACATAAGCAATTGCCTAATGTTATGCATTAACAGCTGTTTTAGACATTCCTATAACCATACACACAACCCTTAAAAACACATAAAAATATTAAAAGACGCAAACTTCGTTAAACAAGGCAAAACGGACCTTCAACATGACAAAGCGACCTTCAACATCATAAACGGAACGTTGTCATTTTTTGGGGGGGGGGGGGGTGGCGTCGAACCCCCCCGCACCCCACCCCCCCCCCCGGCTAAGCCCTGACAAACACATATCACGCATAATATCATCAAATCGTTAGACGTTTCATATAGAAGGCCCCATTGATGCAAATGAGGTATTACAATTGATTCCGTCATTTGCGCTGTGTGAGTGTGCAGTAGTGCGTGACGGAATGAATGGCAATACCTAATTTGCATCAATGGGAATCTATATAAACGTTTTACATCAAATCAATAACTTGTGTTTTTACAAGTTTGTTTTGATTCCTGATATCATGAGTCATCAACGGACGATTTTTGTGCAGTGAACATAATTGGACCACGCGAACGCTCCTCTTAATTTTCCTCGTAGGATTCCTAACTGTTACGAGCCGATGGCTCGCCTTTGGCGTCAATTCTCCCTTCCTTGCCTTCTGCAATACCGTTTCAATTGATTGCCTCTCTTGTCTTGAAGGGGAAATCATCGAAAGTTTGTTCAACACTAGAAGACGCACTATCTTCCCGAGACCGTAGCACCGTAAGCGCCGTTTGGTCCGCGTTATCGTTTTCATCTCTATACCTGCCTGTGCATTTATGTTGATGCTCTTCGTTTCTTCACAGACCGTATTTATATACGTTCAGGGTAGAAAGGAATGGATTCAGCAGAGTTATGGCAGAATAACGTATAGTCAAAGCATTAAACTTTAGGTGGCATTTCTATGGTACCTGTTTGTACAAGGATACCCATCACGATAATTGGAAGGCCAACAAGCAAACATCAGTCATCCAAGAAAGCATTACTTGAAGTGAGGTTGAATTTGTTCTTTCATTCCTGAAGTCTTCAGCTTCGTGGACGTTTGGAAGACTGTTCCAATTATAATGGCATAACAATTAATTTGCATTAGACCACACCAGATTTGAAAACCGAGAAAAAACAGCCACGGAGACGAAACAAACCGGTGATTGGCTTTCATGTTTCGCAAAACGTATAGTACAACAGCGGCTACTAATTCATCTTTATACCTTTCATACCACTTACTGGATGATATGTTTCTTTCTGTACTTATATTCGGTATTTTGGAGCAAAATGGAGTCGAATACAGACGTGTGGAATGTCATAGAAGTCGGCGTTACTCCTCTAGTATAGAAGGCAAAATGCCTTACAGTAAGAGCAAACACCCACATTACAAATGGCGGCTGTCACGGGATCGACCTCACTCGAAGACTGTGGATAGTGTAGGTATTTTATCCCAATAAAGCGATCGATACTAACAGAGTATAAAATGACCACAGTTTCACTTGACGATTTATTCGATAGCTCCTGCGATCCTACAGAGGGTGCCTGACCTCCACTTCTCAGCATACATTGGAAGTATTCCCCAAAATGAAATCTGAGATGACGAGATGCGGATGATAATCATGTAGATACCCATGAATAGGTCAGCCATTGCCAGGATTGCCAATAAGCAAAGTGAACTTTGTTTTCATTTGTTTGGTTAGTCTCTTGATCCCAATCGCCTAGATTCCAATTTAATTGCACTTATCTAACACAAACAAAAAATTAGCAAAAATCGTCTCGGACAACAACGATTACATGTTAAGATTGAGATGGAGGATACAATGCACGCCAATTGCTCACTTCCAACAAAACAAAAGCAAAACCTCTGGTCTGTCAAAAACACCTCTCTATTTGATAGGCCGCCAAATGTATGTCTAGAAACCTTGTTTAGATCATTGCCTATCAATTGAATGGGGTTAAGTTTGGTCTATATAAGTTGTGGGAGATCAGACAACCTATTGTTAGCCAAAGATCCACTACTTTGTTTAAATTGAAAAATTGCCAAGATCCCCGTGGTTAAAGGAAGTAGGTGGAAAATATTTAAAGTAACAATTCTTGGAGCTTCCTCAATCCCTGAAATATCCTTCATGAAGTAACTAAACTAACTGTTCCTCATCAAGATGCAGATTGAATTAGGGTTGCAAGGCATGGAAAGTGTTTTCTGACAATGAGGTGATGCATTGCTATTTAAAAAGTAGATTATTTCAAATCACAGAGATTGTTAAAAAACATGCATACCAGAGTAGACAAACATATTTCATTATTAATTATAAGAAAATATAGTTCGCCCAAGCCTGAAAGACCCACCTACCGGTATAGATGAAACTCGTTGTCCAACCAATGACAGCTTCTCCATTACCTCAACCCCTCGAAAACACCATTCTCTAATGCCTTCAATTTATTGCTATACAACCACAGGTTCCTCGCAGATACCGAGTCCTTGAACGGACCCACCGTGATAAGATGACAACTCGTTTCCACCCAATTCCACTTCTCCAATTCACTTCAACCCTCGAAAATACGCCATTCTCCAATACCTTCAATTTATTGCTATACAACCACAGGTTCCTCAAGCTAATGAGTCCATTGAACGACCATACCTGGATAGATGACCAACTCGTGTCCTTTCAAATGAGCTTCTCCAATTCACTCAACCTCCGGGCGAAAACACCTCATTATCCCATACCGTCATTTATTGCGGAACAACCACAGTTCCTTCAAGCTAATGAGTCCATGAACGACCCTCACTGGATTGGATGAAAACTCGTTGTCCCTCAATGACAGCATCTCCAATTCACTCAACCCCTCGAAAACCACCATTCTCTAATACCGTCAATTTATTGCTATACAACCACAGTCCCTTCAAGCTAACGAGTCCATTTTGACGACCTACCTGGCTAGATGACAACTCGTTATTGATCAATGGCAGGCATCTACAATTGCACGCAAACCCCTCGAAAACGCCATTCTCCAATAACGTCAATTATTGCTATTCAACCACAGGATCCTCAAGCTAATGAGTCCATTGAACGACCCTACCTGGATAGATGACAACTCGTTGTCCCACAGTGACAGCATCTCCAATTCACTCAACCCCTCGAAAACACCATTCTCTAATACCGTCAATTTATTGCTATGCAACCACAGGTTCCTCAACTTTACAAGGCCATTGAACACACCCTTCGCAATACTTGACAACCCGTTATCTGTTATTCCAATTTCCTCTAGGTTCACTAGGTATTGAAACATACCTACATTAAGTGTGAGTTTGTTAAATCCAAGGTCAAGCCTACGAATGTGCTCACCTATCATCACAAAGGTCTCATTTGATATTGTTGTCAGACTATTGCGACTTAAATTCAAATTTGAAATAGTAGCTGGAAATACCATGAATTTCTTTTGTAGAGATTTGTATTTCATGTCATTTGGACAATGGTAAATTATTTCCCTATCACCTAGAGTACACGTACATTTTGTTGGGCAATCCACGTCACATCTTGTGTCATGCGTCCAACCTGATAGATAATTCCAAATGGTGTCTCTTACACGATGTACGCAGGTAATAATCTGACTGTAACCATTCGCTCTGTGACAACCTGGCCTTTGATCTCCATGGGTACCTATCTTTGTATTCTGATCTGTATCTGAACATTCGCTTTCAGGTACCTGCGAATAAGATGACGGAGATGGTTCAGTGACTCGCAATGCGATGTTGCCTCGAAAATGAACCGCTAGATTGCTCCGTGTAAAGACATAGGGACAAAGGTTACTCGCGTGTTTATATACTACATATCTAGTGTCGCAGACACTCAGGTTACCGAACTTTTCTACGTAAACGTAATCTGTACCGCTTATCTGCCCCTCAATAACTTCTAGCATTGTTTTACGTCCCGATGACGGCGCGATTTTTACAATGCAGGCGCGTGCGGTGGTTCCTCGAATCGTTATGTTATCGGCGCTTCCTGATGAATCCATGGCAGCTGTGATGGCACAGGGTTGTTCGGAGCTCAAGTCTTCAGAATTCTGCACTTGAACGACTTCAAACTTGCCCAGTACGCTGTGCAAGGAAAGAACCAGCATGATCGCGATGGGTAATTGCGAGTTGTGTGACAAGACCATTTTCGCAGTCATGATGAATTGACGTGACCTGTGAGGTATAAAAAATATATGAGGATTTAATGAGTACTGCGGTCGAGTTAAATATGGGTTTAAGAATTCCCGTGGGTTTTCTTAAAATATACAGATTCAGCTTTTCTCATATGGAATTTGAAAGTATCTATTCCTAAGAAAGTTACCGTAGTAACAAAAAACAAACAAACGGCATAATTACATTTTACCTTTCGCACCTGCTCTGTACGTGTGCTTAATTCCGCTAACTCTGTGTCGTTAACGGATTAAAAGCACATGCCACAGAGTACATGCCAAAAGTAGTGCAATTTTGCCAAACAAACTAGGCACAAAATTGATGTGTTCTTGGTGTAAGATATTCAAGAGTTAGACTAGAGTAAAGACTCTTTTACGGAATAAAGCTGTACAATCCTTGTAATCCGTTGATCCTCTTATAGAAGATTTCATGCTAGGCTAATTCCATGCAGTCTTACATGAAGGATGAACCCAAATTTGCTCAAAGTTCCATTTTGCCTCTTGTATTTATTTTATACAAAGACTTTTTTGAAAACTAGGCCCAAATTTGCTCGAAGTTCCGTTTTGCCTGTTTTGCCTGTTTATATATGTATTTTATACAAAGACGATTTTTGTAAAGTATCATGCTTCTGATACTTTCACCGTGAACGGCGTGACTACAAAACGGTCATGAAATTCCGTTGGAAAAGTTTACAACACGGAAGTCATAATGCTGTGAACTGTCGCTTTGACCCGTTACTATCAAATATTTACGTTTTAAAAGTTTCGTTTCGGCGTGACATCACGATTTTCATTTGAAACGCTTAGACCTTTACTTACAACCTCTGACCGAAGCTGATGTTCTTGTCATCGCTGTCAATTGGGTAATTGCAAAACTAAAATCGAGAAAAATAAATCATGAAATGGCAGCTAAAATGTCTTAATTTCCGTTTTATGCATAATATATAGCAGTCATAATCTATTGATATGATTCAATACTCCGAAATCGGACATTGCTCACATGTACAGGTAAGTTATATTAACCCAGGTTCTGTTTTCTAACCACACCTTTTTCAAGAGAGCCCCCCCCCCCAATTAAAAAAAAGTTATTGCACAGCTACTTTGGTATTTGGCTAGTAAACTATACGAGTGAATGGTAAAGTTCGAAAGTGTCTATTCGCAAAAGAAGGAATTCTGTAATTAGAATAATTATTATCGGAGTTTCCGATAATATTTCAGCAGCTGCTGGAAAAGTCCTTCCAAAATGAAATAGCTGGGAAATAGCGGCATGTACGTGTCTACTCTAATCCATTATCTGTGCCGTTGATTCACGTAATTCAAGTAAGACGTGACTTTCGTGAGTTGGGGGAATTTTATAATTGACTGACCGAAATTTGGCGTTGCCAGGGCAGCCGTTATATTACAACTGTGGATCCTCAATTCTGATTACAAAATCCCCTTTATGATAAATAGCAATCCTTTTTAGCACTACCGTTCACAGGTATAGCATTTCAATTTCAATTACCCATTCATCTCGACAAAAGATAGGCACTCGATGTGTATACATGTGCATACACCGAGGCCGTCTGTGATCTATATCTCTTTGCCGCGATCGATACAGTGACTACGGTCTTTACTGAGGAAAAGCTGTCCACAAAACTTTGTAATTTGTTGTGATCCCGGACTGTAGGGGTTTTGGAAAGTGCATAGTACACTCAATTTCCATGTTTTTTTTGGGGGGGGGGCAAGTTGTTGTCATAGAGGATAAATTATTTCAGAAAATACCGAAAACCCATCAAAATCCTTCGTTCCTTTGTGGAGCTACGACTGTAGAAAATAAGCTTGCATTTTGGGTGATTTTGTGACTCGTAATTGTTAAAAATCTTGTGAAAATAATATGGCAATGTTCCGATCACTTCCGACTCTCGAGAAACGGTGTTATGAAAGTTCAATGTACCTTGTAACAAAGTATAACTTCTGGACTGGTGCCCAAGCGTGCCCATACGTGTAATTCTACCTCAAAAACCTACCAAATTGTAATATTTTAACTTCCGGTTATGTTCAATTTGTTTACCGTTGTGGCTGTTTGATAGCCGATACCAAGTCGAACTGATTCCAATGTCAGTTTCATCTGAAATATGAGTGTGATAAGTCATACTTTATACCGCTCTCTTCTATTTCTTCTATTCTTTTCGCCCTACTAAAACCCCATTTTCCGGTGTCAAATGAGTTAATGTAATTGCCAATTGACATTTTATGCTCCGTTTCACCCCTCCCCCCATAAAAAAATACCGGGAGATAGGAAAGGTAAAGGGTGATCCCAAAGTGATGGATAGGGTGTGGCAATCACCCCCCCCCCTTCGAGAGGGAAATACCAACACGCCTAGTACGACACAGGAATATCACAGACATTTGATTTTAGTTTCAATAGATAGCAGATCCATATCTATATGAAATAACCATCTATATGAAATAACCAGATTCGACGCAATATAATTATGGAGGAATAATCCGTTATTAGTTCGATTGCACTCATCAATATAATTCGGGTATATAAGGTTTCTATATTTCAGTTGAGTTTCTGTGAGATACGCTAAAGTGGTTGTTCGATTCCCAGCATTCAATGATTAAAACATTTATGAATAATATTAAACATAATTCCTCTTGAATATTGGTTATAGTAAAAAACATGTGCTGAAATTCTATGATACTGTTTTTCTTGATTTTGCTTTGTCAGGGCACAAAATACGTTGTCCAAGAGATCTGTGTTTATTACGCTATTCACATCTTAAGAGAAATTACTAACAATTTAAAATATTAAAATATAAAGGTTGGAGTAACTTTTAATGGCAAAAAACCAGCAGTACTAAAACATTGTTTGCAATCAACTAAAATGGCCAATGTAAAGTCCAGGCGTAGATAATCTTGGCCCAATCTCCACAATAGAAAACTCAACAAATGTGATTCCTTGTTATTCACAACGATATACTACGTTATTTATTGTTTAATTACGTTATTACGTAATAGTTGACAGTATTCTCTGTCACTCAGAAAGTACAACAATTGTCAGAAGAATTGAATTTCCTGATTCTAAGAGGTAATATTCTGTCCGTGCCTTTATGGATACAGTAATTTAAAAAAAATATATTAAATTATATCTTATAAACATATTTATATACAGATATAAGAGGTTCTTAAAATGTTCTCTGAGAGGCAAAATGCATGTGAATGCAACAAAGTCTATCTACATTTTCATGATTTTACAAGAGAAGCATTTTTGTGTTTCATTCAGTTATGCGTTTTCGATTTAAAACATTAATAACACACGATGAAAATGTATTTTTAAATATATAATGAATATTTTATTTCCCACACACACGATTTCCCTTGTAGTGCAACAAAGTCGTATCTACCAGTTACGACCTTGTTGCACTCAACAGAAATTCAATTTTTAGTGCAACAAAGTCGTATCTACACCTAAATATTTATTACTCTCCAATAAATTGAGCCTTATACTTGAAATATATGTTAAATTATGCGTATTCATTGACTTTTGTAAAATAAGTATTGGGCGTAATAATGAGTGGAAGGTGGTCGTAACTACATTTTTTGATATATTATTAAGGTTTTTGTGCTAAAATTAGCATAAATTTGGTAAAAAATGAAAATGCACTTTTCACCAAACTTTTGGGAGATTTTTATTTACACACCTTTTTAAAAGCAACAATTTATAAAAACTTAAATGGCGTACCTGGATAACTAGCTTTCCCATGCAGTGCAACAAAGTCGTATCCACCAGTTACGACTTTGTATCTACACCTAAATAGGCCTATTTAGCCTAATAACTCTGAAATAACTTGAGACTGTCACTTGAAATGTATATCAAATTATGCGTAATGACCTCCTTTCTCATAATATATAAAACTTTGTTGCACTCACATGACTTAATAATTTCTAATTTCAATAAATTCTAAATTTGAAAACTTAAAAAAACTTTCCTGTGAAACTCTGCATGAGGTAGGGTTAACAGCTTTATCTTTCCCGATATCAAATATAAGATATTTAATTAGCTAAAATCCATACAGAACAAAATTCATGACAGTTTTTAAAAACTTTCAAACACTATTGGCGTTATTTTGCGTGAATCTTTACAAAGTATAATATCAACTCCATTGATCCACTCAAGAAATGACTATTTGATACGCCTCTCTTTAATAGGACAACGGACATCATCAAGCTGGTCAAACATACTTTGGAAGGTATTGTATGCGCCATCAACAATCAATTGCAATATTATAGTCGATCCAACCTCTTATGTCCCCCATATCATTTGCGTGGAGGTATAAGCTCTGATGTATGAGTGGCAATAATAAAGCTTCACAACAAATCATTGATTTTGAAAATCGTCTTAGAGAGAATTAATTAATTGAGTTAAATTGACATTTGGCCACAGGAATCCTATTGAATATCAATTCAAAGAAAGCATGAAGAACGCAAAGAATTTTATTATTGCAATACATAGTAAAGTTAAAAGCCCTGTGGACACCAGTTTCACTTCTACAAGTATAGCCATGGCACCCAAAACATATAGCGATGTTGTCCGTGATGTTCTCGTCAAACTGAAACATTTCTTTGAAAGAGAAAAAATCTGAGGGTTCAGCCATCATGCTTGAAAACGTAAATGAACGATTGGACATGGCTACTCAAATATGTCGCAAGACAAAAACCAGGCTGTTGAAGCCGAAGAAAGCCACTGAACCAAAATGTGCCGCCAATAAAGTCCACATCGACGACTTTGATCGACAGGCGATCATTAGGAAAATTCAACAGTTTTACCAACGGGGTGAATTCCCAACCCTGGATAAATTATTAGCGTTGGTGCGTAAAGACCTCAATTTCACTGGTGGACGGACAACATTGTGGAAGTTTCTCAAGACTATGGGTTTTAAGTTTAAGAAGCAAAATGGAAGGAAATTCAATTGAAAAGCCACAAACCTTGTTTCTCAGACACCAATATCTCAGGAAAATGAGAAAAAATCAGAGAAATAAAGTGCAATCCAAAATTATTTATCTGGACGAAACACGGATAAATGCCCATCACACTTCGTCCAAATGTTGGATTGACAAAGATGGGAAGGGCGGTATTGCCAACCCTCTTGGAAAAGGCCAGCGCTTAATCATCGTCCATGCCGAAAGTTGTGACGGATTCGTACCACAAGCTGATTTAAACTTTGTTTCAAAAAACAGTGGTGACTACCACGATGAGATGAACGGGAAATAGTTTGAAGAATGGCTGGAGAACAAGGTTTTCCCGAACATTCCAGAAAACTCAACAACAATAATGGATAACGCCAGTTATCATAGCGTCAAAGCATAAAAAATACCAAATATGAACAGTACGAAGGCAGGTATGCAGAGTTGGCTTTCCCCCCAAAAATGTCAAATTTTCGACAAATGCAAAGAAAAGGAATCTCATTCAAATACATAAGCCAACTACAACAAGGTACAGAATAGATGTGCCAAAGCATATGGCCATGAAATAGTTCGTCTTCCTCCTTATCACCCGGATCTTAACCCAATAGAACTCATTTGGTCACAAATAAAAGCTTATGTTGCCAAACATAACAAGGACATTAAACTAAAATCTGTTCAAAAACTGTTCGAGGAAGCTCTACAAAAAGTCACCGAAATAGATTGGAAAAATGCAATAAAACATGTTCTTGGGATATAAGACTCCTACTGGAGCAAGGAGAATATTGTTGATATTGACATAAATCAAATCCTAATCAAGCTAACGGAGGACAGTGACAGTGAATCGGAATCAGACGATGATGACTGAATGTAAGTGAATTTTTAACTCGTAATATACGATATACTATAGGCCTATGCATCATGGTTTTATTTCATGAAAAGTTTGCAAATGTACGACAAACATTCTTTTTTTGTGCTCAGTCCTAATTTTTACTTGGACGCGGAGTCAAATCCTATTGTGATCGGCTTATCATTATCGGTCGCGTAGCGACAGTATATTACTTTTACTCGGGCCATTTTGGGGCCGTTTTTTGTTCGCGGATGTCCGTAAATGTCGGACGATTTCGGCCGGTGAAAATGGTACGTGCAAATTACTGTTGTGCTGGTGTTAAAAAAAAAAAAAAAAAAAAAAAAAAAAAAAAAAAAAAAAAAAAAAAAAAAAAAAAAAAAAAAAAAAAAAAAAAAAAAAAAAAAAAAAAAAAAAAAAAAAAAAAAAAAAAAAAAAGTATGTACGAGATCAGCTATCACTGCTTTAAAGAAGTATCTGAAAATTGCGCTTTATAGAGTGGGGATTTTGTTTAAAATCGCGTATACGTGTAGTGAAAATTAATGTTGCTGCCAAAAAAGGAAATTAGTGATGGTTGTTTCCCCTCGGGCGATTGTAACGCAGGGTAGTTGGGTAAGTACACTGTGTATAATAGCGGGTAGTCCTGACTAGACACTCCATTGCTTGTGCTCGTGTCCCGGGCTATGACGTGTCGCGTGTCGAGCTAAATAGCGGGGGGTTACCTGGAATAGCTTTTTACGAAATTAACCAATGATACTTGGTACTTGGTAGTAAAACCTCCAAGGACTCCATAAGGGAATTTTGACTGGAGGTGGGTGGTCACAGAAATTTACTAGGGAGTAATGCTGTACTTAAATGCGGTTCTTGTTTGTTGATCAATGTTTTGTTGAGTTAAACAGTTCCAGTCTTTTATTGTTCGTGGGAAAATTGAGTTGGCGAGTGGTGCCAGATTGGTGGTGTAGATTTTGAGTTGCTGGTTATGTCTCTTCTTGCCCTGTCGGTCTTGGGGGAATGTTAGTTCTTGGAGATGTCAAGTTCATCATGTTGGATTTGATAGAGACAAAACGGTTGAATTTCTGCGAGTCTTGTAGACGTAGCCAGCCGAGGGTGGATAGCACTTCGGTAACACTCGCTTCACGGTGAAAATTCCCAGTAGTGAATAGGTCCTTGCATTTTGGACTTTTCAGGATGTATGTCCTTCTGAGTGAAGGATCCCAGGCCGCTATCCCATATTCGAGATGGGGTCTAATACCAGGTATGTAGAACCTTCTTTGATATTAATAGAGGCATGATGGAAGTTTCTCCGGATGAAACCCAAGGAGTAGAAGCTTGATGCAGCATATTAGCTTTGCTTGTTATTTTTAAGAAATTTTTATTGTTTGGGGGTAACAGAGATGTTTTTTTTCGACATGTGACCATACAAAGCATACAATATAGGCCTAAGCCATAAACAAAAGAAATTAACACAAATAAAAATGAATAAAATAGCAAATGGAATGAAATAAAGAAAAAATCAGTACAAATTAAAAATAAAAATAAAACAAAAAATAATAATAAACAGATGAGAATATAATAACAAATAATTTAAAAAATAAAACCAAATAAATCCGGGTAACAGTCTTAGGAATATCTTAAAAAATAAATTGTTAAAAATATAAAAAGAAAAATAACATAAAAATATAATAACAGACATTTAATAGCGCCTTCCACAAAAGGAATAGAAAATATACATGAATAAAATAAATGGAACCAAATATATTAAAAATCCAGTACAAATAAATGGGCAATGAAAAAACGACAAAAATAGATAAAAATAAAAGCACAAAATGGTAAGAAAATAAAAATAAACGGGGGATAATAAAAAATATTTAAAAATTAATAAAATCAAAGCCGTAGACACAAAAACTATTAATAATATAAATCGTTAAAATGAAAATAACTTAAATAAAACAATAAATCAATAAAGAGACGAATTAAGGAGACATAAAAAAAAACAATAACCACAAATAGAATTAAAAACCAAAAAATTTGAATAAATACATATCGAAATGAAAAAATATTCATAGAAATAAAATCAAACTAAATATCAATAAAGTATAATCGTTACAATAAAAAATTGAAAATAAACAATTAAAGATGACTAAAAGGTACAATAAAACTAAAAATAAATAAGAAATGAAACCTATACAATTACATAAAAACAAAATAAACAATATGAATAAAATATATACATTATACAAATTAAAAATCAAAATGAACCAAACAAACGAAAGGAATTGTTCGCGAATGAAATGCAGTATTTGTAATACCGTGGCGTCCATATTCCCAGCAATTGTAAGAAAACTTACAGCTTCAGTTCTGGACATCCTTTAACCTTACAAACTTTGCATTTGTGTCTATATATCAGACCAAATTAGAGTCTACCACCAACAGGTACACAGCACTACTGTTGTAGAATTCTCTTAACAGCACAGATTTTTTTCCAAGTGACATCGCCATCTGGAACCACCCCTACAGCTTACTGGGTTCAGCCTGCGTCATGGAGATTTCCGGAGTCGCCTGAAGCCACTCACACTCCGCTAGAAGCAACACAGACCTCTTTTTACGTGCACCAGTTTTTTCCTGCCACACTTGTTGATATCTGTTACTGTGACCAAGCACCATTTGCACCTAGAACAACAATCTCTTCTACAGTGATGTAAGATTGGAAGAAGATAAGTAGATGCAGTGTCACCAGCAACCTAAAAAAACTGGCAAGTCGCCTGAATATGCCGCCACGGAATTACAATTCGTATTTGACATCAATTCAACATCTAAACAAATGCAGGAAAATGTCTGCATTCAATTCCAACATACAATTCAGCCAACATCGGTTAACAAATGCCTCAGAGCGACCGATAAGGTTCTGAACAGAAGAATCACAACAACCGCCAACATGAACCCAATGGCAACCCACAAGTACCCCAGCCTCCACGCCCTAACCAGTCCCCAAATAACCAGAAAACCATGAAACACTAGAAAGCCGAGCACCGCGAAATTCTAGTTATACTACCGATTACACTTGAAGTGATTCACCCTATTCTATAAAATTGTCGCAGCCCAAAAATATCGACGGGCATATGAGGTTGGATCGACTATAGTTTAAGGTCTCAATATATTCGTGCTCATTTAAATTCTTCAAAGAGGGATTAATGAATTTAAGGAACCTGACTTTCTTATTTTTTGCGACGAAATAAATCAATGAATGAATAGACAGTGCTCTTGAACCAAGAAATTTTCTGGCTTTCTAGATCACAAAATGCGGTGTCCGTGATGAGTGTCCTATATACCACCCATCTGTCTATTGTGTTCTCCATTGTGTGCTGTATGCAGCATTTGTGTCCAGCACTAACCCAATTGACTTCGTTCTACAAGGTCATGGTTTATTCCGTACATGTTGATATGGTCGCTAGGACACATCTCTCATGGGGACACTCAGTTTCTTTACACCGGTGTAGAGTAACCGTGTCCGGCGTATCATAGTCGGGAAACAATGGTGAACAATAGGGCCATCGAGTCAGTTGACTCTACGCAACATTAGTTTCACGCTTTATTCCGTATCGTCTATGGAGCCCCGGACTATGGCTCCTACCGGAGGATATCGCTTCACACACCGGGTCAAAGTCTATTTATACTTTGAGTTGTTCTTGTATAGTAATTAAATGGATTACTAAGGTTATTGTGAGCGAAAGGACAATTTTTTACTTGTATTTGCATTGTTTTATATTTATATAAGATATTGCAATCCCCAACAACAATGATATCCTCATACAGGGATGTAGGTTTTAAAAATGAAATCTAATTTGGCAATCAATCAGAAATTGAAAGAGTTATGCAAGAAGATCCAACTTGATAAATGCAAATGTACTTACCGTTTGTCTTGATAGTTGGATTGTAAACGACAGTACGATATGTTGGAATGTTCAAAAGACGAGTAAAGTGATCTAGTCTAGAACTGATGGCTCTCGGATAGTGTGGGTGCCTGTTTTTTCTTTCACTTATTCCACGTTTTCTGTTGAATATCTGTCAGTGGCAGAACTACTCTCAGCTTTTCCAAAACAGTTGTTGGACTGGCGAACACAACGGCGGATTGAATGAACAAAACAGGACGCCAGTACGTCAACTATAAGCTGCTAACCGGAATGAATTCCACTAATTGAATTAATTTTGCCTTGCTATACGCAAGTAAAGGTATCCATCGGATAATCTTACTGTAACTTTCAAATGGCGGTGATACAATTACCCCAGGAATTACAGCATTATAGCTAGTATTTCAAAACCAGTTTCAAACCATTTTCCCGGAGCCAAGTATTACATGCCTGCTTGGAAGATCTGACTTGACGCCTAAGTGTGGGAGCTGGTAGAAATTTGTAGATTATCGTGGCGCTCAGAGGATTAAAAATACGGAATTGTTTGTTTGTGTCAAATACTTAGGTACCAAAGTAGAGGGAAAAAAGGACAAGTCCCATTTAATGCAACGGATGCATGGTGACCTTTTCTGACGCTTACTCTAGTAACCAAGCATTTAAGACAGTCAAAAATATTCCTTATTTTAATCCTATGAGCTCCAGCAAAAATTTTCTATCCAAATCGGAATTTCATCCCTGTACAACTGCAATTGACCCTTTTTATTGATTTTTGCTGTTTTGAACCTGTAACTCCAACCTTGGAATCCTTATGGGTAGACAAATGACATGATGTACTTTTCAACTTGATTGGATCAATTTAACAATTTGACCCCTGTGTAATCTTTGTATAGGCTCCCTCCTTAAGGCGTCATTTTAGCACAAAAGAATCACGTTCTATGGGTCCCTCCAGTGGCATAACGGGCCTGCCCGCTCTGAGGGGGCAAATTTGCCAGTCTTCGGAAATTTTCCCTCTTAGGGGGGTCAAACGGCCAATTTTTCCCGGCCAGAGGGCTAAAAAACGGCTGATTTAGCATGATTTTTGCAAATTTTTTCCCGGCCAAAGTCGTCAGGGGGCAACCTGTCCCCCCTGCCCCTCCCCCCCGCCTGTTACGCCACTGGGTCCCTCTCAGGCTGTCTACACATTTAATCACTCAAACCTTTAGTACTCGAGATGTGTTACAAATGTCTGCTAGCTTCCAGTATACTAGAGGAGTTTTTCGGTTAAAACCAGCAATTTGAAGACCTCCTAGAATTGAGCCTAGAGTTCCCATTTTGCTTACTATATATGGAGCTGCAAAGACAAACTCCTGCAATTGCTGTGTGTGTAAGGGAAGTGGTACAGGTATATGTGCGGCCCCGGCTTAAGGTCACCATATCGCACCCTTTAGCAATTCCGGAGACCCCCAGTTGAAGCATATTTCAGTTCGTATGATCCCTGTTCAATTCCCGAGGTCCTACATTGAGAGACAAATCAGTTCCCAAGCCCCCCAAAATCGGGGGCCGCAAGTCCCTACCTGAAAAAAAGTTGAGTCCCACCGGGGGTCGGTAACGACCCCATTAAAACTTGTGGCAAATAGTGTGGGAAAATTGTTTTGGAACTTTCTTCTTGTTATGGGACCCACCTTTTTGTTTGCACCTGAGACCCGTGTCAATTACTCTTAGTTGTGTGACTATTTTGCAATTTTCCCTCGGAAATCTGGGATATTACGCCACTGAAATTAGACAGAGTTAAGTTATCGGATACAACTTTGTTCTCAGTTTTGCGAGTATACTTGATAGTTTTAAACAAGTGGGAAGTTTTAAGCAAGTATAGAAGCGAATATGATGTCCTGTACCTACAGTGCAGAATTCCCACCTACCCTTGTTTCTCCACTATCTGGAGCAGCTCATCCTGGACCGTGACACTTCCACCAACAGATGAAAAGATAATCTTCTTTAGGAAACTAGTGACATCGATTTAACTTGTGTTTATGGGTAGGTATGAAATTCAGTTTGAATTGATTATAAGAAATAGCTTTTGAAATTGAACCAATAAAAACATTTTCATTAAATAATATAACACGTTCGTTGTCGAGGGGTTGTCGGGAATTAAAAATCTATTTCTGTGCGATTCGTTTCACAATGATACCTGAGTTTACTATATCCGCTGTTTGATGTCCTCGACCTCCGGGAACACACGTTGACTGCCTCATACAACTTGATATTGTGGACTATATATTGAAAATCGCAATCACGGTCAAAGTTTTACTGTATATGTGAATGCAGGGCATTGAATTTTGCACTGAAAATTAGAGCTACTGAAGTGCGTGACAACTTTATACGTGATCATTGTCGTTATCATTAAAAAGGTTAATTAAAATGGTTCCAATATAAACAAATCAGTCTTGACGAATGCTCTTGACAGTTTTAACTCCCCAAATAGCAAGCTTGATCACACATCGTCAGATTTTAAGATAAACCTTTGCGGCGCACAGGTAACTCTATCACAAGTATATTATAAACACGATCACCGTCATGTTTATAAGTATTCTGTGTAATTTTAATTGCCTACTGTCGAACAACACAATATGCGAAAGTCATGGAAAACGATTAGCGAATAAAATACGGCCTGATAATGCACGGGTTGTACCATATTTTGAGTCGTGAACGGTCGCCGAGAATCATTCTTAAACAGTTTTAACATTTACTCCTAAAATATTTTGTGTGAGATCGTTTTTAGATCAAATGGCTTTACCCGCACACAAAATGTCACTATGCGCTACAATAGACCAGTTAACATAATCGCAGTTATGGCACCGACCACTGACCTCTACGTAATAGATAAAGGCTGAGAAGCACACCGTTATTAAAAATAATGGTGTTTTGATAAGGTCTGATGAGCCTGTTAGACTAGCGGCGAGCCTTTAGGCGAGCCGATAGGTCGGAGTCTAACAGGCAAGACAGACCTTATCAAAACTCCATTATTTTTCATAACGGTGTGTTTTGAATTCTTTATCTTACATATACGTCGTGACAAGAACGAATATAGATCTTATATAATTATTGAGTAAAATTGAGAGTGTATAATTCGTTTTTTTAAATATCTTGAAGCAGCGTTAGGTTTTTTCTTAATTAAAAACACAAATTGTGCTGTTATGTTCACTTGTGCAGGAGTCTAACACCAACGTTTATAGTCGATAATAGGTTTACTCTTCTGGAGAGATAATCTTATTGTTGAGGAAAGCCTGATCTGATTTAGAAATGGCCCCATCTGTTAAGAAGATTATCCTATTGACTGGTTAAGCTGTGTGTAATGGTTATTTAGTAGGCAGGTTTGGATTTTTAAGTAGGTACAGTTCAAATAACCTTTTTGGCTGAATCGTAATCGACAGATAAGCTAACAAGTAGATGGCAATCTGTATTCACAATTAGCTTTATATTTATATTGAGTTCTTTCACTATTGTTTATTTCTTTCATTTGTATCAGGTGTATCAAACCGAGGTGTTTCTAGAATTTTCCTTTGTTCAATTGTGCTTTTTTGTTTAACTATGAATATTCATCAGACCGTTATTTTTCTCCGGAAGTGTCCAGAGACCCGGGGGCCAGAGACCACTTTCGGAAAAAATAACGGTGTGATGAATATTCATAGGTTTAAATAACGGTCTCTGACCGCTTTCGTAACTATAGTGGACAGTTGAACAAAAGAAATACAATTGATAATGATGAAAAGTAAAAGGGCTAGACGTATATACATGGATAGCGGGTCTGAGTCGCTGAGTGAAACAACAGGAAGTTGTTTTTTTACCAATACAATAGAGCTGAAACAATGCATACACCTGCTGGTGCACATATTCCATACAGATGTTCTATTGCTTGACAAGGTGTATGCATTGTTTCCCGCCATATTGTATAGGTCAAAAACCAACTTCCTGATATTTCAATCGGCGACTCAGACCCGCTATCAATGTGTAGAGGTCAGTGGCACCGACTGACACGGCTGGGCAAAGAGTTTCAAATCACTGCGTGAAAATCAGTACCGATGTTCTTTCTTCCTCTGTTCCATTTCTTTTCTATATCTACCTTTTGGTTACACAAGCAGACAAACAATTAATGAATTAACTGAGTACAATAGATTGAACATTGATTGGCGTAGTTGAGCACTGCATTGACTCGCCATTTTAATATCATATGAATCAACCATCAAAAGTTATCAAACATTACGTCACGATTGAATTTATAGTCTGAGTCAGCTTTATTAAAATGCTAGAAAAAGACTAGCGCACAAAAGAACCAGCATGGCACGCCTGGCTTGCAACCATTTATTAAATGCCTAGTTATTTTGAAATAATAAGACTTGTATTATATAAAGGCTCGGAGAAACTGGCGAGCACAGAATAAGACTTGTCTCAGAATCCGATTCAATGTAAGAATTGCGTGTTTTCTCAGCTTTCCACCGCCCATGCTGGGAAATAAGGAAAGGGTTGACGACGGCATTACAAGCGGCGGAGGCGCCACCGGACCTAAGACTGAAGCCCAAAATGAAACTCATCTGGCACAATGGACTTAAGGGCCTCCCGGATGATTTCGCTGGTCCGAGTGTAACTAAGGCCGTATCTAGTAGCAACGAGTCCGCTTTTTGAAGAAGTCAACCTTCGAACGACAGGCAAATGAGAGTCGTCGGGATCACCCAAAGCTTTGAAATAACGTTCTGCTATGGCAACCGGGCAAGTCGGCTTGAATGTTCTGGCCATGGTAATATCGGCGCCTTGACGGAAATGATCTGTTTTTGGGTTTGTAAGATGGATGATAAGTCCACCAGCTCTCTAAAATCCTTGGATTTATTTTTAAATCTATAAGACTTGTTAGCGGGACTTTTTCTGGATTTAAAATTAATAAGTTTGTAAAAGACTTATTTAAAATAAGTCCTTAAGATTTACAAACAAATCTAAAATGACTAAAAACTCAGTTCATAAGCAAATGAGAGACTTATGTTTAAGTCTAAAAGACTTATTTTCAAATCCAAAAAGTTTTGTCCCGCTAACAAGTCTTCTTAGATTTAAAAAATAAGTCCAAGGATTTTAGAGAGAGATGTAATAGAGCAGTCCTTCCGCCTGACTTGACTGAGATCGTCGAACCTCAAGAAAACAGCTGCATAACTGATGAAACATATAAACAAAATCGGCTCAAGACGCGTCAGAACGTCCGTGGGACAGGAGAAGCTCATTTAAAGTGTCCGCCGTGAAGGGTTCCCTCCTAATGGCAGGAGAAGCATTTTGCGGTTGTAAGCTTGAAGAGCGGACTTAAACATAGGATTGTCCGTGAGTGAAGGCAAACCGGCCAGATTATGGGCCAATTTGACGGCTGCAGCTGTAGAATCGCCTAAGGACTTCGCGCTGGAGGACTTCTCCAGATGAGAGATGTAGAGAGATGGAATGGGTCAACCGGGAAAACGCTAACGCCAGTCTTAGATTCAGCCCAACTCGTCCACTTGGCCCAAGCTTTATACTTGGCAGTCGTGGATGATGCTTTTGCGGACATTAGCAGTGAAAGTAGGGTGATGTGAGCAAGACTGCGCATATAAGGGTTAAGAAGACATTGTTCCAGGTAATCCCATATCCTGTCAAAAAATAAACAGAACAAAAAC